>JBCNJP010002671.1:0-13429 GCA_039602395.1 Deinandra increscens subsp. villosa | reverse complement strand
AAGAAGGAAAAAATTAACTCTTTGAAACTTTCCCAATTTAATACATAAAACCTTCTAAATACTTTTATTGAAACAAATGATTAATACTGAAATAGTAAAAATTATGTAATCATGTGTTATATACAAAATTATATTAAAAAAATATACTTTTTGGACAAAATGTGTTTTGGGTCAACAGGGCCTGAGCCCAATTTTTGTTTTTTGTTCCATTTTGACCTGTTACTCAACCCACCTTACACACGCACAGTTATCCACCTCAAGCAAAAGCTGTATATTGGTTAATGCAGTTTTCTTATATAAGTAATTATTAATTACTATCATTATAAACTATTAAACTGTAAAATCATAATCACACGGTATTAAACAAAGTGAGGCAATAACCTTAGTTACACCAGCTGCTCGAACCTCAACAGACCGGCTACCTTGTACAACATCAACAGACGCATTAGATATCGGGCCTGTCCACAAATGCTGCAGCATGTCTCTGGCTTGAAGTCTCCCAAACTCAACATCTGCATTCCCGTTTTCATGACCAAACAAGCAAACCCCAAAAAAGAACATAATGACGCAGGATAATGAAAACTTGAATAATGAAAGGTGAAACATACCTGCATACTTGTAATTCCAAACAAGTGATGTCTCACGGAGCTCAAAATGCGATCGCGGTGTTCTTTCAGTGAAGTACTCAAAGACGTGCTGCCAAAGATTACAAAGTTAGGAGGAATCAAGTAATTAATGTGGTAGTTATGATTACAAAAACAGTACGATAAAACAAACATCTAGATCATTAAATAAAAATACAACCTTTACGCTGTCGACCCATTCCATATTTAAATGCTCAGGCATAGTCGTCATCCATGTTCCTTTAGTGGATCGCAGAAACATTCCATTTTCAGCAGCCAGCCACATGTTATACTCACCAAAGTTCTGGGAAAAATGAATACTTTCACATCATCAAAGCAAAATTAATAAATGATTAAAAACTCAAAGAAAGTAGATTTGGAGAGTACTTCATCCAATACAGTTCGGTCACTTCCACTGAGGACAACGACGGTTGTATGTGGATCATCGCAGAGTTTAATCAGTGATTCTTTTAATTCAGGGTGCAATTTAAGATCCATTTCTCTGATCTGATCACCTCCACGCCTATCTGGAGTATCAACCGGTTCAGTTAATGTAGCACTGAATCCCTGTGGTTTTGTAACAATGGAGAAAAGAAATTAGAAAGCTGATCGACACAGTATTATTTAAGGGTTTAATTTGTTTTTATATGTATATATAGATCCATGGATACATTACCAGTATGATTAGCCGATTACTTGACTGCAAATAACGCTCAATAGCCTCTTCAACTGGCAGTAGTGGTGGAACTTGTCTTATCCTTTGTTGTGCTTCAACTACAGTATCGTTCAGTTCACTACATAGTCAGCATTGAAATAATAAGTCAAAATGTATATATAGTTTTCATAACAATATCTAAAGCATTACTAATTTAAAGTATTGAACAAAAAAAATTTGTTTGTGGGTCAACCAGATTGAAATGTGCTAATAAGTAATAACCCATTTTAACCTTAACAAGTGTTGACTCATTACTCAATCCACCCAGTTAGTACCTTATAAAAACTGTTGGCGTGTCAAACTGATCCAACATGTACATACAAACTGTGTTGACCCGATCAGTTTATTACCATTACAGCATTACCCAACCCGACGGCCCACTTTGTACCTTACAAAAGTTTCAGCCCATTCTTGAGCAGTATGGGTTGTGACATGTAAGAAATTGTGGCGGTGACGTTTTTCTCTTTCTTCAGCACTCATATTCAAAGCTTGGCCTATTGAAGCTGCAACCTCAGTTATGTTCCATGGGTTAACAAGAATAGCCCCTGCACCAAGGGATTGTGCAGCACCCGCAAACTACAGGTACACAAGAAGAATTATATATAGACCCATAAAATAATGTGTAAAATATGTATCTTCATCATGATATAGGGAATACATTATTTCTATACTTTTAAACCCTAACTTTTGAACTATATGACGTTTACGAATAATAAAAGCTATTACAAAGTTTATGGTACCAATAATTACCTCACTTAAAATCAGCACTCCTCTTTTAGCATCTTGGCATGCCACGAACTCATAACTAACAAGATTCATTCCGTCCCTCAAAGATGTGACAATTGCTATATCTGGCAATGTAAAAGTCACACATATTCAGTAAAGCTCACACCCCAGTGTTAAATTTTTGTACTGCAAAGTGCATAAAAACATACATCGTGTAATCCCACATATGGTTATATTATAAGGAAAAAACAACCAAGCGAGTTATGGATTAATACCAGTGACAGCATATAGTGCACATAAAGCAAGAAAGTCGAGAGATCGGTCCTACACACAAAACAGGGTGATTTTCAACTTGGTTAACATGAAGTATAGTATGTGTAAATACACACATGAACACACACCAAATTGGAATTAGGAAAAGGACAAAAGGCTAACCAGATGGTGAATTGGAACGGTTGTCAAGGTCCCAAATCTTCCATTTATCCGCCCCACAATTTCATGGACCTGACTTGTGAGTTTCTGATCTGCAACAATACATTATTGACAACCAAAGATAAAACAACAATATTAAAAACGGAAAATCAAAAGTCTTATAGTTTATAAACATACACTCAGGAACATCTGTTCTTGTTGGTACTGCAATCTGTAACAAAACCACTTTATCACGCCAATATGGATTCTCTTCCAGAAACTTCTCAAACGCGAGTATCTTTTGGGGAATCCCTTTAATCATATCTAGCCGGTCAACACCTAACATTACCTGTAAAAAGAACAACTTTATAAGAAATTTAAACGTCTGGAGTCTTAACTTATTCTTTCGTTCAAGTAAATTTCATTTAAGAAAACTAGTTTGAGAAAGCACCTTTCTCCCAGAAAATCTCTCCTTCAATTCTTTCATATGTTCTTGAACTTGTGGATTCTCAAGTGCACGAATGAAGCGATCTGAATCTATACCGATTGGAAACTGTAATTCCACAATTTAAAAAACTAATATTAGAAAAAGTGAGTATCACTTAGGCAAGTAACAAACTTGATTTAAAATTACCGCAGCAACACGAGTGAGTCTTCCTTGATCCTCTACACCCTCAGGAGTACCTTCTAATCCAAGTATACGAGTACAAGCACTAACAAAGTGTCTTGCATAGTCATAGGTATGGAAACTGAATATATTAAATTTAAATTAATATATGTTTTCATTTAAGAAAAAATGTAGCTTCAATATCACACACGTACCCAACCAAATCAGCAGCAAGAACAGCACGTAAAAGCTCAGAACGAGAAGGCAATGTCCTATGAATTTCAGAAGATGGAAATGGTGTATGAAGAAACCACCCAACTTTCATGTTACTGTTGCGGTCTTTTAGACATTTTGGAAGAAACATAAGATGGTAATCATGACACCAAACAACATCACCTTCTTCATAATGTTCGTTTACCACATCAGCAAACATTTGATTTGCTTTCTTGTATGCTGCAAATTGTGATTGGAAACTTCTTGTTGTTGCCAAACGATCTTCTTGTGGAAGACCAAGGTAATGAAAAAGTGGCCACAAAATGTTGTTACAGTATCCATTATAATATTGATGCACCACTTCTTCATCAAGAAACACGGGTATACACCTCTACAACAATGATAACAATTATTAACAAATACCCTGTATTGAATTTTCACCTTTAGAGGTTAACAAAACAATACCTTTTCCGCCAATGCTTTAGTCAGTGCTCGCTGCCCAGGCTCATCAGGCACATTTACACCTGCCCACCCGATCCATTTTGCTTCAACCTCCTTAACACCTATAATACATTAAAATAAAATATATTAGATTCATATTTATAAGTTTAAGAACAAAATAGACATAACTTACCAAGGAGAGCGCTCACTAGTCCGCCAGCGCTAACTTCAAGAGACCAACTTTCTTCACCTCTTCTGACAGCAGAAACTGGCAGTCTGTTAGCAACAACCAACAGCCGTTGGGTAAAAAGTCCACCATCTGGTTTCTCCCAACTCTCACGTGCAGCAGATGCTCCTTCTAGATACTGCTCCAGTAAATTATCAGTAAACTCAAAGCCATCATTAGTGGTTATTTCATTAGAATATGAAGAAGCCTTGCTGTTCTTTCTTAGCTCTCTTTCTCTTAAAAGTCTCTCTATTCGACTTGATGGAACCGATGATGGGTTGGCGTTGTTACTGTTGTACTTATTTCCAGGCATAATTGTTTTCTAACCAACCTCAACAGAAGTGGATAGTATTCCCAAAGCAGTTGCTTCTCTACATTATGATTAAAACAGATAAAGAAGAAATTAAACTCATTAACACCTAAACACTTGAAAACAAGAGTAATGATCATAACACTGCTGAATTTAGTCATAGAGTGAATACAAATTCTTCACCATCTTCCTTAAACAAGAAGGAACCGAGATAAACAAAAGGGCATAAAAGATTAAAAGGAGATAACCAGGATAACAAATGGGATCCACATAATTTAATCAGGAGGACAAATGGGGTCCATATTGTTTCAGTGCAAGATTTCAAAAACCCACGTTTACAATTCATCTTAATTTATTAATCCCAATCGATACCCATAAATCCATAATAAGAAACTTAAAAGAAATCTGCAAAAATCGAATCAGTTTCTAGGTTTCTGAAAATAAAGACATTGCATGTATAAACTGAATAAAAGGAGTAAACTTTCAAAACATCAAACAAACCGATTCATATGGATTCAAGAAACATAAATCAAACACAGACTCACCAAAGTTGACTCATTTTCTTGAAGTGAATCAGCCGTTAGATCTTCGGATGAAAGGTTTCCAATCCCAGCCGTTGAATTGAGGGTTGAAGAGAGAGAGAGAGAGAAACGAAGAATTAAAGATACAGAGGGAGGAGCGTTTGGGTGGCAGAAAATAGACATAGTGGGAGAAAGAAGAGGGAACAGTTGGATCCTCGTGTAAGCTTTACAAGGTCTATGTCTCACAGCCATGCAGGTAAAAAAACATCAATTATTGGTGATATGATCAGCCTTATATTTATTCATTTATTTCAAATTAAACAATAAACTCGATTATCTGAAAGAAAATCAGAAAAAAATGGTATCTATTGAATGCTTGCGTTAGTAGGTATACACATGACCGAAAGACGGACACGTTGATATTTTTTTCTAAAAGAGGATAAGAACCGCATCTAATTTTTTCCGATAAACCGCCGGCTATGCTGAACGGACAATTTTCAACCTACGTCCTGTGCTCCGATGTCATATATCAGATCTTACCTAATTTCTGTTTGTTTATTTGTATTCAAGCTCTTCTTTTGTTGCTTTGCAGATGAAAGACAAGCAATACTTTTCAAAGGCCGCATTATTAGGTCCCTTTATAAGGAAAAGTAATCATGCCTTAGTGAACTTTTTGGGTTTAAAAAAAAAATTAGAATTATGCTGCATTTGGTATGTTGGAATAACAATAAAATAAAGTAATAAACAGACTAATGTCATTTAAAAGAACGTGACTAATCACGTATTTTTAACGGGATTTAAACTATAATAACGGTTTAAAAGAAGATGAGAATTTTCAATAAAATACATTGTATCTTGCTATCTCTTTTTTCATTATAAAATCAATTCAATTTTACAACATGGTTGTATTTGTTTTTTTTTTTTTTTAATTTCCTTCCATTAATTTCCTTTTAGAATTTTCGAAAGGAAAGTTAGGAGAAAATATTATTAAAAATCTTTCATCCACTTCATTTAAAAAACTTAAGAATACAAATATTTTTTTAGTCTTTTTACAATTTCTTTCACTCCATTCTATTAAAAAGACTCGGAAACAAAATGATTAGGTGTCAATAAGAAAAGAAGGGGATAAAAATGATAATTTTGTGAACTTTTAGCAAAATAACATATCCATTTAGCAAAGACCCCTCTAATTATTATCCAATTAAATTTATTTATATAAAAACAAAACATTCAACTAAATCTACCCAATCAAAAAAAAATCACCCAATGAGGGAGGGGGCGGGGGCATGGAAATTACGGGATAAGCAAAATTTTGCCCCATGGCACCCCATGGGGTGGTGTTTGGACGACAAAATGTATTCTTCGTGCCCACTACGTTGAGCCTTATGAAAAAAGGATTAGCAACATATCATATACATACACAACGTGCTGATTAGTTTCTTTTTGTTTATTTAATATTACCAACATTAGCATCTTGGACTGAAAACAAGTCATGGAAAGAAGAAAGCCCGGATGTCCAAGTTGCAAAAATATTGATTAACATTTTCCTGATGACATCACTATCTATCAAAAAGCATAATTATTGTTTATGACTGCAAATATCTGTTGATATTATTTTTCTGAAAAGTTGAAAGCTTGGAAAACCACAAAAAAACAAGCACAATATGTTATAAGTGATATCAACATCTAATTGAAGCATGTAAAATGGCAAATCATTGTAACATACCCTCTGAACATTGTGATCTTGCATCCATTCCACATGTTACCATCATCATAGTCTTAAAGCGTTTAAAAATCAGCCTAAAACACTAATACCGTTCGAATTGAAGACCTAATTGTACTTAGCTATGCGAAACCAGTTACCAGTTGGCACAAAATAGGCATGAATTTATAAATTATGCAATCATCAACCAAATCCACTTCTAAACTCCCTGTCTCGCTATAATTTCATATTCACTTACAGATAACGATTCACTAAGCAATGATAAATTGGCAATTCATTGAACAATTAATACAAATTTCTTGTAATCAATCTGTTGTGACACAATCGGGTAACCCAGATCAGCAACCCATGACCCAACCGAATTGCTAAGGATTGTATTCTTCTCTCATCCCTATACTCTGTACTCTCTTCTCATCCCTTCCATGATTGAATAAACTAGCTATCCTCATCTACCTCTATTTCAATTCTGTCCAAATTTTTAGTCATTAATCGGTGATAAATTTAGCACACATTCCACAATCACTCACTCAGATGAACGCTATCACAAACAAAGTCCAATTCTAAACTCGCTCTAAATTCATATCCTCTTACAGAATGGTAATCACTCAGATGAACGCAATCACAAACCAAATCAAATTCTAAACTCTAAACTAGCTCCAATTTCATATTCTCTTACAGAAAACGATCGATTCGCAAATTGACGTAAAACAATTGTAATCAGTCAGATAAACGCAATCACAAACCAATGTCAGAACAAAAAGTCGTAGATCTCAACGCGGAATAGAGATAACAGAAAGCGAACCTGTTTATCGATCGATTAGTAGCAGGGGAGGGAATCTCCGGCAGCGGAGGGGACGGAGGATTGATTGACGGAGAAGGAATCTGCGGTTTGTGTGTGAAGGAAGGGTAAGGGGAGCGAGTGAGGGTTTTATAGGAGTGAAAGCGAAATTCTCGTGAGGGAGGGGGGGGGGGGATCGATTGGTGTTTGAATTCCATTTGGTGGTGACGACTGATGCGCATGTTTTTGGTGGGAGGGGAAGGAAAGGATCGGCTTTTTGTGAAAAAGCTGTTTTTGGTGGCTGATCATTGGGAGGGAATTTGTTCTTCCACCTTTTCTTTTTTGGATTTTAAATCTTTTTGAAATGGGACGACTTTACGTCCTTAATTTTTATTTTTTTTAACGGCTTTTCGTAACCACGTTAAAAGGCTAAAGGCACTTTTGGTGTTCACGTTTTTACTTGCACTCTCGGTGTGGGAAGGCAAGTCTCTCCCCTCACTATTCCACACACTTTCGTGTACATTCATAAGCGTAAAATCATTTTTATTCTATGATGCATTAGTAGTACCGTTTATGTTACTTGCTTTTTTTTACGTCATGTGCACTTTTAAAAAAAAATATAAAATATATCTTTAGTCATGATTTTGTTTGGGCTACCCTCATCTTAGACTGTAACTCCTTTTTCTTTTTATTTTTTTTCTTGATGTATAAATTTATAAATTCTAAAGGTCTTTAAAGAAGTTAATGTTAGAATTTAATGCCTTTAGAATCTTAAAAGAATAAATTTCTATTATAAATGTTTAACTTTTTATAACTTAATTATTACTCATTTATTGGATTTAAATGTGTTACTTATCCCTTTAAATCTAACAAAACTTTTAACTTATAAATGATGTTAAATTTTAAATTCACTCTTAAAACATGAGATAATCATAACTTAGTTAAAATAAATTTAAAAAATAAATGAGTAATATGTCTCATACATTACACGTGTATACGTGTAAAAAAAGTATAAAAAATTAAACGAATAACAAAAACTTGCTATTATGTCAAACATATGAATAATATTGTTATTAAAAAAATAAAAAACTTATCGCAAGGTGCAAGACATTATTCTTGTATATATAATAAGCTAGTCTTTGATACCCGTGCATCGCACGCACGGATTTTAAAAAAAAATAACAATTTTAATAATATACTATAGTAATGTAATTCAATAATTGGAATTGAAGAAAAACAACAACATTACAAAATATAAAAAGTTACAAATTATAAAATGCATATTTTATACACTACAAATTACAAAATATTTAAAATGTTCATTTACATTATCTGATTTCTTAACTGAGATCATTGTCATGCTTCATTCGAACATCAAATTCTTCAAAATATATACTTTAGAAAGGTTTTTAACTTTATAGCAGAGTTATTTTATATAAATATAGTCTTTAATACCCGTTATCGCACGACTGGGGTGTTAAAAAATATAAAAATAAATACAATAACATTCTTCTATGGTTAATTTCATTCAATTATTGAAATTAAAGAAAAAAATGTACAAACTGATCATATACACGTAATACAATTATAGTTGAATAACATTAATAAATAAATCTCATGTATATACACGGGTTCTCCTAAAATATATAATTAAATGTTTTTATTAACCCACTCATAATCATATTAAATAATTTTGAAATCTCAATTGATGAAAATAATACAAAATTGAGTTATTAAACTGCTTTGTTTTCATCTGATTACTTTGTTATATTTTTTGTAGTTGTAAGTTACGCTTTGATGATTTTATTTGGGCTCACCTCCACCTTAGAATCTAAATTCTCTTTCTTTTTATTTTATTTTTTCTTGATGTATAAATTTATAAATATTAACGATTTAAAGAAGTTAATGCCTTTAAGATCTTAAAATAACAAATTTCTATTAAAAATGTTTAACTTATATAACTTAATCATTACTCATTTATTTGATGTAAATGTGTTACTTATCCCTTGAAATTCTAACTAAACTTTTCACTTAAAAGTGATATTAAATTTTTTACTCACTATTAAAACGTGACTTAATCATAACTTAGTGGAAATAAATTTAGAAAATAAGTGAGTAATATGTCGAATACGTTACACGTGAATTATAAGAAACACAGGAACACAGGAACATGCTATTATATCAAACATATGAATGATATTGTTATTAAAAATATAAAGAAACCTACCGCAAGGTGCGGGGCATGATTCTTCTATATATTATAAACTATTCTTTGATACTCGTGAATCGCACGGACGTATTTTTAAAAAAAGTAACAATTATAATAACATATTATAGTAATGTAATTCAATAATTGTAATTGAAGAAAAACAACAAAATTACAAAATGTAAAAAGTTTATAAGTTAGAACTTACAGTTTTATACACTACAAATTACAAAATATTTAAAATGTCCATTTACATCATGAGACATCTTCACTAAGATCATTGTCATGCTTCATTCGAACACCGAATTCTTCAATATAGATACATTAGAAAAGTTTTTAACTTTACTGTAGAGTTACTTTATATAGATATAGTCTTTATACCCGTTATCACACGAATGGGGTATAAATAAATACAAAAATAAATACAATAATATTCTTCTAAGGTTAATTTCATTCAAATATTGAAATTAAAGAAATTGTTTTACAAATTAGATCATATACACGTAATACAATTATAGTTGAATAACATTAATTAATAAATCTTATGTATATACACGGGTTCTTCTAAAATAATATAATTAACAAATCTCAAAATGTTTTTTATTAACCCAATCATAATCATATTAAATGATTTTAAATTCTCAATTGAGGAAAATAATACAACACTTGAGTTATTAAAATACTTTGTTTTCATCTAATTACTTCGTTATATTTTTAGTAGTTGTAGGCTATGTGTTGATGATTTTGTTTGGGCTCACCCGCACCTTAGATTTTAACTCCTATTTCTTTTTATTTTTTTTCTTAATGTATAAATTTATAAATTCTAACCGTTTAACGAAGTTAAAGCCTTTAGGATCTTAAAAGGACAAATTTCTATTAAAAATGCTTAACTTATATAACTTAATTATTACTCATTTATTTGATTTAAATGTGTTACTTATCTCTTGAAATCTAACTAAAATTTTAACTTAAAGGTGATGTTAAATTTTAAACTCACTCTTAAAACGTGACTTAATCATAACTTAGTAAAAACAAATTTAGAAAATAAGTGAGTAATATGTCTCATACATTACACGTGAATACGTATAAAAAAAGTATCAAAAAATTAAACGAATCACATAAACATGCTATTATATCAAACATATGAATGATATTGTTATTAAAAAAATAAAGTAACCTACCGCAAGGTGCGGGGCATGATTCTTGTATATATAATAAACTAGTCTTTGATACCTGTGCATCGCACAGACGGATCTAAAAAAATAAGAAATATAATATTATACTATAGTAAATGTAATTCAATAACTGGAATTGAAGAAAAACAACAACATTACAAAATGTAAAAAGTTATAAATTAGAAAATACAATTTTATTCACCACAAATTAAAAAATATTTAAAATGTCCATTTACATTATCAGACATCTTCACTAAGATCATTGTCATGCTTCATTCGAACATCAAATTCTTCAAAATAGATACCTTAGAAAGGTTTTCAACTATACAATACCAAATTCTTCAAAATATATACCTTAGAAAGGTTTTGAACTTTACAGTAGAGTTATTTTATATAGGTATAACATTTAATACCCGTTATCATACGGCTGGGGTATAAAAAAAATACAAAAACAAATATAATAATATTCTTCCATGGTTAATTTCATTCAATTATTGAAATTAAAAAATTACCAAATTTGATCATATATACATAATACAATTATAGTTGAATAACATTAATAAGGTGCTGTTTGTTTTTTAAGAGGTAAATTGTCTGCAGTCTGCGGACCATATCTGCAGACATCTGTAGCAGAAGAGGTGGACTAAACATCTGCAGTCTGTAAGAAGAAGAGTGTTTGTTTTTTAATTTCTGCAAACTGCTAAAATAAACAGAATTTTAAATAAATTATTTTTTAAACTTATAGATAATTATCATTCAATCATTTTATTTTCATCCATATATTTTAACCAACAAATAAATTTTTTCTAAAACAAATTTATTTTAAATAAAATTTCAAAAATATTTTATAAAAATTGTTCAAACAATGTTTTTTAAACAACTATTTTTTTATTAAATAAATGTTTAAAAACGTTTTGTCTAATAATTGTTTAAAATATGTTTTTTGAAAATAACTTTTTAAAAACGTATTTAAAAACGAAACTTTAAAAAAAAAACATAAAAACGTTAAAAAAAACTTTTTTAAAAAACGTTTTTAAAAATAATTGTTTAAAATGTTTTTTTTTAACTTTTTAAGTTTTTTTTAACTTTTTAAAAGGCGTTTTTTAAAAAAAAAATGGTTAAATAAGTTTTTTAAAAGCTGTATAAAATATTAAAAACCTTTTAAAAAGTTTTTTTAGAAAAAACTTAAAAAAACTATTTAAAAATATTTTTTTAATAAAAAAACAGTTTAAAAAGAAGGTTAGAAGATGTTAGAAGATGTCAGAAGTGGCTGGGTCATATCTGCATCAAGAAGAGCCTGCGCAGACATTTTTTAATAAAACGTCTTCAGAGAAACAAAACAAACAGTCTGCAGACCTAAATGTCTGCGCGTGGTCTGCGCGACGCAGACATAAGAGGACATGAAGAGCTTTTGCAGAAAAACAAACACCACCTAAATAAAATTCATGTATATACACGGTTCTCCTAAAAAATATTATTAATAAATCTCAAAATATTTTCTTTAAACCCACTCATAATCATATTAAATAATTTTAAAATCTCAATTGATGAAAATAATACAACATTTAAGATATTAAAGAGCTTTGTTTTCATCTGATTACTTCGTTACATTTTTTTGTATTTGTATGTTACGCTTTGTTGATTTTGTTTGGACTCACCCCCACCATACATTGTAACTCCTCTTCTTTTTTTCTTTTTTTTTTGAAGTATAAATTTATAAATTCTAACGGTTTAAAGAAGTTAATGCCTTTAGGATCTTAAAAGAATTAATTTCTATTAAAAATGTTTAACTTATATAACTTAATTATTACTCCTTTATTTGATTTAAATGTGTTACTTATCCCTTGAAATCTAACTAAACTTTTAACTTAAAAGGTGATGTTAAATTTTAAACTCACTCTTAAAATGTAACTTAATCATAACTTAGTGAAAATAAATTTAGATGATAGGTGAGTAATATGACTCATACATTACACGTGAATACGTATAAAAAAAATCAAAAAATTAAATGAATCACAAAAACATGTTATTATATCAAAAATATGAATGATATTATTATTAAAAGAATAAAGAAACCTATCGCAAGGTGCGGGGTATGATTCTTGTATATATAATAATTAGTTTTTGATACCCGTGCATCGTACGGACGAATTAAAAAAATAACAAATATAATAATATACTATAGTAAATGTAATTCAATAACTCGAATTGAAGAAGAACAACAACATTACAAAATGTAAAAAGTTATAAATTAGAAAATACAGATTTATACACTACAAATTACAAAATATTTAAAATGTCCATTTACATTATCAAACATCTTCCTTGAGATCATTGTCATGCTTCATTCGAACATCAAGTTCTTCAAAATAGATATCTTAGAAAGGTTTTGAACTCTACAATACCAAATTCTTCAAAATAGGCACCTTAAAAAGGGTTTTAATTTTACAGTAGAGTTACTTTATATAGATATAGTCTTTAATAACCATTATCGCACGGCTAAGGTATAAAAAGAATACAATAATATTCTTCTATGGTTGATTTCATTCAATTATAAAATTAAAGAAAAAAAATTACAAATTTGATCATATACACGTAATACAATTATAGTTGAATAACATTAATAAATAAATCTCGTGTATATACACTGGTTCTCCTAAAAAAATATAATTAATAAATCTCAAAATGTTTTTTATAAACCCACTCATAATCATATTAAGTGATTTTGAAATCTCAATTGATAAAAATAATACA
>JBCNJP010002670.1:0-22000 GCA_039602395.1 Deinandra increscens subsp. villosa | reverse complement strand
ATCGGTTTTGTCAATTAAAACATTTAACCATTTCGACTCATTAGTTCCATGGTCATTCGTTAATATTTTGTTTATGAAAATTTCATATAAGGTTCAACCTTTGTACATCCAAAGATGTCCCAGCGTAACCTCGTTTCAATTTATTGGCTTCACGACCCCTCTTGGGTTGTTCTTCACCATTTACCCCATTAATTGTATTAGTTTCACGACTCCTACAGAGTCGTATTTTACTAATTTCCCATTCATTATATTGGCTTCGCAACTCCTACAAAGTCGTTCGTCACCAATTTCATTTTCATTATATTGGCTTCACGGCTCCTACAGAGTCGTTCTTCACCAGTTTCCATTTATTATATTGGCTTCATGGCTCCTACAGAGTCGTTCTTCACCAATTTCCATTCATTATATTTAAATTTTCGGATTATGACCTCATGGGTCCAACCTCTTAATTTGACTTGATTTAGACACATGTGTATGCATTACCTTTTATCAAAGTGTAACCCAGGTTGGGTAGTCCCACCTGGTTGTACCTTAGCACGTGCCCATTATGCATTCGAGTCCTATCCCAATGCATTTTGGAGTCGTATATATCACCATTCATCCACTTGCTTGGGGGCAATTGTCCTGCAAAATCAATGTATCATATTTGACCATTTCTAGGGGTTTCCTTACTTGTAGCAAGGTTACCCCACATGAACATAAATATCATGCGTTTCAAGATACAACATTGCCAAATTATATGTCACAATGCTATCTTTTTACATTAACAATTTTCTTTTCAAGATACAACATTGCACAATTACTTGTCACAATGTTATCTTGTTACCTTGAGAAATTTTTATTTCATTTATGATCTATGGTTCCAATACTGGGGTCAAGCCCTTATATACTTGGGACCAAGCCAAAACTGGGGTCAAGCCCTTATATACTTGGGACTAAGCCAAAACCGGGGTCAAGCCCTTATATACTTGGGACTAAGTCAATACTAGGGTCAAGCCGTTATATACTTGGGACTAAGCCAATGCTGGGGTCAGGCCCTTATATAAGTGACATAAAAATGCCATAACCTTAGTTAACAGGTCTGTGTTAAAAACCTTGAGAATACGCCCAGCAGCCTATAATGATAAGATTGTCAGCCACCCATAAGATGGACTGGTCCGACCATCTTAAGCATACTGGTGGACACGTGTGCTCCTGGCGAGGGTCGTGCACTACTAGCGATTACCCAAACTTAGGAGAGGAGTTAGCCTCTCAAACCTTAGAAGGTATGCGGATACCTTAAGCGTAGGAGAGGTGGCCAGCCTCTAACTGGGGATATACCCAAAATACTTAGAATTCTCAAAATTTGCAAAACACTCAATGCTTGGTAAAGGGTGGGTGTTAGCTTAGCTAACACCACTCCGATGCCTAAGTCAGTATTATGTGATGAAAATAATAAGAATAATATTGAAATTGGATTAGTATACATACCTTGTAGTATTTAGGCAATGAGGATCTTTGGGATTCCAATGGGATTCTCACATAAAGTAAGCTTTGAGATGGATAGCGTTCCAGGCTCTTGGTAGGGGTTCTCCTTCCATGTTCACTAAACGATATGCCCATTTTCCTTCTTTAGAATCTATCAAGTATAGGCCTTCCCACTTAGGTGCCAATTTCCCATCGGCTGGATTGGTAGTGTTTTGAAATGCCTTTCTCAGCACCAAGTCTCCCACTTGAAATCTTCTTAACTGGTATTTCTGTTGTAAAACTTTGCCACCCTTTGCTGATAAGACGCCATCCGGATTCTGGCCATATCTCTGAGCTCCTCAACTATTTCGAGATCCTGAAGTAGAGTCTGGCTATTGGTTTCAGGATCCTTGCAGTTCATTCTGGATGTAGGTAACACCATTTCCGTGGGAATCACGCCCTCAGCTCCAAATACCAATGCTATATAGAGTTTGGCCTGTTGCATTCTTGGGTGTTGTCCTATCTGCCCAAAGAAAAAACGGCAACTCTTCAGCCCACTTGCCTTTCTTAGAGCCTAACTTCTTCTTAAGGTTATTAATGATGATCTTATTACTGGATTCCGCCTGTCCATTAGTTTGAGGATGGACAGGTGTTGAAGTAATCATCTTTATGCCCCCAGCTTGCAAAAAAATTTGTTGTTCTCTTGCCAATAAACTGAGAGCCGTTGTCACATGTGATCTCCGCTTAAATCCCAAATCTGGTGAGGATGTTTCTCTTGATGAAGGATATCACCTCTTTCTCTCTCACTTGCACAAAGGCTTCTGCTTTAATCCACTTGGAGAAATAGTCTATCATTGCAAGCATAAATACTTTCCCTCTAGGAGCCTTGGGCGGCTTACCTACAATATCCATGCCCAACTTCATGAATGGCCATGGGGATACTATAGGATGCAGATACTCAGCTGGTTGATGCAGAATATTGTCATGCCTTTGGCAGGAATCGCACTTTTGTGAGATGCTCATGGCATCCTTCTTCATAGTAGGCCAATAGTAGCCAAATCTAATAATCTTGGAGAAGAGTGCTCTGTCCCCAGTGTGGTTTCCGCAGTCTCCACTGTGAATGTCTTTAAGCACCTCAAGAGCTTCTAATTTCTCTAGGTACCTCAAGTAGACACCTGCAAGAGATTTTCTGTATAATACATTATCTAAGATAAAATAAGGTATTACTTTGGCGCGAAAAGCCCTAGGATTTTGACCTTTAGGAATCTCCCCGTCTTTAAGATATTTAATAATTGGATAGGTCTAGGATTCCTGGATATCCTTAGAATTCCCAACATCTGCTTCTTCATCTTCATCACCTGCGTGAGCTTCCTGTTGAGCTATTGATTGTGTCAGGATGTGCATTATAGGAATCCTGATATCCTTAGGAATCTTGAGCAATGAAGCCAAATTTGCTAAAGCGTCGGCTTCTGAGTTGTCTTCTCTTGGAACCTGCGTAATGTTAAAACTTTCAAAAAGCAAAGATAAATTTTTAACAATGTCAAAATATTTGATTAGATTCACCCCTCTCACTGCATAAGAGCCATTAAATTGGTTAGTCAATAGAAGGGAATCAACAAATACTTGAATACACTGGATGCCCATATCTCTAGCCAATTGCAACCCAGCAATCAAAGCTCCATACTCAGCTTCGTTGTTGGTAGCCTGGAGTTCGCAAGATATGAATAGTGGTATTATGTCCCCCTATGGCGGTTTTAGTAGGATTCCAAGCCCTGTTCCTCTAACATTTGAGGATCCATCAGTGTAAAGGATCTAGTTTTCTTCGAGCTTCTCAAGCTGCTTGACTTCCTAGTCAACTTCTAGTTCTATGTCACTGCTGAAAATCTGCCACAAAATTAGCCAAGGATTGGGATTTGATTGATGTTATTGGCTCATACTTGATGTCGTAGGCACTCAGCTTGACTGCCCACTTAGCCATCCTACCTGACATTTCTGGCTTCCTGAGAACTGCCTTAATTGGATAGTTAGACTTTACGATTATAACATGAATTTCAAAATAATGTCTAAGTTTAGTGGAAGCCATTATGTGCTAGAATTAGATTTTTAAGGTGAGAATACCTGGATTCTGTGTCTAGTAGAGTTTTACCTACGTAATATACAGGATGCTACTGACCTTGGTGGTCTCTTACCAAGACTGCACTAACTGAGCTTACGGAAACAGCTAGATATAAATATAGCGGTTCCCCATCTTCTGGTTTCATTAATAGTGGAGCTTCCGACATATATTCTTTTAAGCATCTCAGAGCTTCTTCGTGCCTTTTAGTCCACTAAAAACCTTTTGTTTTTCCTCAGGATATCGTAGAAATCCTTGCTTTTTTCTAAGGATCTTGAGATGAACCTGTTAAGTGTTGCGATCCTTCCTGTCAATCTTTGTACCTCCTTTACATTTGATGGGGGCTTCAAATTTAAGATTGCTTTGATCTGCTCAGGACTTGCTTTGATTCCTCCTTCAGTAACCATGTAGCCTAAAAACTTTCCGGCTCGCACCCCAAAGTGGCACTTGGAGTGATTGAGCTTCATGTTGTATTATTGGTCAAGAATGTCAAAGGCAGTTTGGAGATCCCTGACATTATCTTTTGAGTTCTTGGATTTCACCACCATGTAATCTATGTAGACCTCCATCGTGTCCCCCGGTTGCTTTTTAAACATCATATTGACGAGCCTCTGATAGGTGGCACCTACGTTTCTTAAACCAAAAGGCATGGTAGTATAACAATAGATACATGTTGGGGTCATAAATGTTGTATGCTCCTGGTCACATGGTTCCATTTGGATTTGTTGGAATCCTGTTGTGGCGTCCACCATTGCATCGATATGGGGAAGTGGAAAAGGATCCTTAGGACAAGCCTTATTCAAGTGTGTGTAATCAACACAAACTCTCCACTTTCCATTCTTCTTCTAGACCACCACCACATTTGCTAGCCATTTGGGATATTTGACTTCTCTAATAATCTTGGTTTTGAGAAGCTTGTCAACTTCCTCCTGTATGATTGCATTCTTTTCCGGAGCAAACTTTCTTCTCTTTTGCTATATTGGCCTGAAAGAATGATCTAAACCAAGTTTGTGAGTAATAACATGTTTAGGGATACATGTCATATCCTCATGCTTCCAAGCAAAAGTAGAGGTTATGGCTTTCAGAAGCGGAATCAGTCCAGTCCCTGTTCAGTGTCTGCTAGGATGCCGGTTCCGATAAGCACCTTGATTTCAGGATTCTCAGGGTCTAGAAGGACTTCTTTGACATCAAGCTCCCTGTCCTCCTGTACTTCAAGTGCTCTTTTCTGTAATTGCAATCCCTTTGTCCTCTTGGTGTTGTTCTTTATCGAAGTTGAATAGCAGTTCTTGGCTTCCTGCTGATCGCTTTCAATCCTTACAACTCTCCAAGGTGTGGGAAGCTTGATGCATTGATGATAAGTTAAAGGGAACGCTTTCATCTCGTGTATCCTTGGCCTGCCAAGAATTATATTGCAACAAGAGAGAGAATCTATTACACAAAATTTTTGCATAGAGTTTACCCCCTCTATGTATACTAGTAGCCTGATATCCCCAACGGTGCTTTTAGTTTCACCACTGAAGCCGACCAGGACTAAGGATCTTGCAACTATTTTAGATTCTTGGATCCCCA
The DNA here is from genome assembly GCA_039602395.1 of Deinandra increscens subsp. villosa. Classification (NCBI taxonomy): domain Eukaryota; kingdom Viridiplantae; phylum Streptophyta; class Magnoliopsida; order Asterales; family Asteraceae; genus Deinandra; species Deinandra increscens. Next base: position 16,872 of record JBCNJP010002670.1, on the reverse strand, counting down.
TATTTTTTAGCACATCAAGACGGATTATGTTTACTGAGCTTCCATTATCAATCAGGATCGTGCGAACAAAATGGTTAGCAATATATAAAGTAACCACAAGGCTATCATGATTAGGATTATGGACATGAGAACGGTCGCTCTCATCGAAGGATATGAGTTTGTCTTGTGTTAGGGTGGATATCCGGACAGGTCTGTCACCCTGTTCAGATTTGGATTCCTTAGCATGTTTCTTGGTTGAGGAATACGAAATGCCACAGATGTCTGAGCCTCCTGATATGAAGTTGATTATTTGAGCATCCTGAGGTGGAGAAGCTGCTCTTTGAGGAACCCTGTCGGCTTCCTGAGTCTTAATTTTCTTTCTGCCTATCAACTCTTTAAGATGCCCCTTACTGAGTAGGTAGCTGATTTCCTTCCGGAGCGCTATGCATTTGTCTGTTAGGTGGCCGAAATCCTCATGGTTGGCACACCACTTGGTTTTGTCTTTCTAGGATCCCGGCTTATCATTCTTTCTAGGCCATCTTACCTTTTCACCAAGATCCTACATTGCACACATTAAGCCACCAATATCAACAAAAAAAACAATACTCAGATACCTTAGGTTACTCCTCCTCGTCATCGTCTTGGTCCACAACATTGACTTTTTGGTTGTCAGGTTTGGAATATGGTCGGGATCTATACGGCTTCCCAGGGGATTCCGACTTCTTACTGTTAAGATCATATTTAGGAATATCCAGCCTTTGGTGGATCTTTTTGTCATCCTCCAAATGGATAAATCTCAAAGCCCCTGCTGCGCACTATGTCAAGGTTCCTGCAAGGAGTCATGACAAGGTCATCATATAAACGTGAATCCTTAGAGAGCCCCATTTTAAAGGCTTCAACAGCTGCCGCCATGTCTAGGTGAGGAATCTCAAAGGATTCTCGTCCACATCTAGCGATGTATTCTCTGAGCGGCTCATCGGGCTTTGGACTATTCGTATAGGTCGTATGTGAGCTTCTGAAAGGTTCTGCTGCAAGAAAATTGATTGTTAAACAGGTTAACTAGATGAGAAAATGATGTAACAGTATTAGGAGGAATGCTCAGTAGCCATTTCATGGCTGGTCCTGTTAAGGTGGAACCAAAGCCTTTGCACAGACAGGCTTCCTTGATTTCTATTAGAATGGGATTGATTTCCATGCGCTCCTTGTAATGTGCCACATGTTCTTCAGGATCCGTGGTTCCATCATAAAGCATCATGCTGGGAGTCTGGAACAATTGGGAATCTCAACTTGAGAAATTGGCCATGTGAACCTAGAAATCTTGTGGCTTTCCAAGGGAACCTCGGGAATAGGCTTCAGGATTCCTGGAACACTTGATATCATCTCTTTCAATATCTGGAGCTCTCTGGCGATACATGGATGAATACCTGCATCATAAGGAGCACCCTGGTTAGAAGCTACAGGAACTGAGTTGGACACATTACCTGGACCGGGATTCTAGACTGGGATCCTAGGATCACATCCGCAATTTTTTGGGATGCTCGGCTTCGTAGTGGCTGCCGTCTGCATGAGATTAAAATCACCATCGTGTACTTCTAAGGAGCTAGCCCTGAAGGTTCCTGCTGAAACAGGAAGGTTAGAGTGTTGATATCCCTGGGAGTTCTGGCGTGGGTTTCCCGTAGGAAACGGATATCCTTGGGATGGTGCAGCCAAGGATCCCATTGATAACGGAGTCTAACGATCCTTGGAGCGTTCTTGCGATGATTCTGGTGGAACGGCTCCTGAGATCCCGACAGTAATCCTTGCATATCTAGTAGCATGGGAAGTCATTGTAGGACCTATAGTGAAACTTGTTGCTGATTTATAACCGTAGCCGAGCGAATCTAAGGATCCTGAGGCGTTGAAGTCAAGATGCCTGGGGAATAGAGGACTTTGTTCCTCCACAAGTTTCTTAGACTTCTTAAGCTCCTCAATTTCCTTCATCACTGTTTAATTAGTCTTTTCTTGTTAATCCATTTGATTTTTCACCTACTTAATATAAGTAAACAAATCATTGTTAGTGATAACAGGATCAACAGATTGAACCCGGGATCCCGTGAACATAGGATAATCAGTTTTCCTCGGCTGTTCATCCACTTTCTTCTGACGATCATTAGTCTTCTTTTGGCTTCCTGGAGCAGAAGGAAGAGGAGGAATGGATGATGATACAGAAGCCGAAACAGTTTTTGTTGGTTCGACTTTTTTTAGATAAGAGATCAAATGGAATGAATGAAAAATGGAATCTTCGTAGGATGAAGCACCACTTGCCCCACGGTGGGTGCCAAAATTAGAATGTGAGGTAGTTTGCTTTAGATTAGATTACTGAGATAATGAAGTACGAATTTTGACACGATGATATAACGAAGGAAAAATCCAGGATCCTTCGAGTTACCTCTAGGATTCTAGCTAAAAAACCTCGGGAGCCGGCCTGAAGAGCATGCTTCCTCATAATTTTATTGATAAGAAATTGAAAAGTACAACTTTTTTGGAGGATTGATCGATCGGGGCTAGGTGTTGCAGTGATTGAGTACTATCAGGGCTAGAGTGTGCAGGTGTTGTGTGTTCCTAAACCGACCGAGTCCTCGATTATATATCAAGTACATGAATAACAAACAGCCATCATGGACCAGCAAGGGAACAACCCTGCATGCTGGATTATATTATTATTAAAAGGATCTTTTTAAGGGACTAAGGTTTGTTTCTTCCATGCACCGCTCTCGTGCATTCACGCCCGACGTAACCAGAGCCAAGTTCACAAACATGTACCATCTTGGCTTCCGTGAAGTGACAAAATATTACCAACCCCCATTCCCAACCAAATACTTTCAGTCCGTACTTACGTTGTCAGCCGAGTTTGCTTACATAGACATAAGGACCTCGAACGTATCATGTAGCATGGGACGCGAGTCACCTTTCGGATCATGCATCGTCCCCTGACCGGGTTTCACAAGTCCGGCCTTTGCGATTTTGACTCCCCAAATGGTCTGTGATACGTAGAGCACGTTTGGTTCAGAAAATCAATAATAAACTTTCAATAATAAGGGTTTTCATAAAGTCATTAAACACACCTTAAGTGAGTTTATAAGGCTGTTAACCAACCTACCAAAGGTTTGCTACTTCCCAAGTAAGTATAATAATTTATCCGAAACTTACTTTAAAGATTTGCTTAAGAGAAAGAGAAAATTTTATAGACAAAAGCTTACTGATTCTTACTTAAGTTAGAGTTCTTACAAACTTGATTACAAGACTGGAAAACGACCAATTGACTCAATACATAGGGGGAGAAAATAAGAACTTTTATATGTATCATTCTGTTTGGGCAATAAAGCTTTGAGAAATTTGGGAAGATATCAAAATTATCAAACTCACTACAAGAACTAAATTAATCTAGGAAATCATTAAAGATTAATCATAACTTAGCCATAGTCAAGAAGTCATCAAGAAATATGTTTCAGAATTACAACCAACCCAAGATCTGCTAATTGCAATTTCTAATACTTCATGGTTCCATAAAAGCTTCACACTGAGGGCGCCTCCTACTGCCCCACCTGGTTGTGCGGGAGCTGTGGGAGATCCTTGTCGTCGTCTAGGTTGATGAAGAAATCATCAACTACCTCATCCAGCACCTGGACGTCTACGATCATGTTTTCTAGCACCGGGACGTCCGCAATCATGTTGTCTAGCATCGAGACGTCTGCTAGCATGTCATCCTCCAGTATGTGTGACACAAAAGTCATGTCTATAGACATCTTGTAAAACCGAGATACGATCTTACTACTGCGTGTGTATCAATCAATCATAGTAAAAACGGATGTAAATAAGAGATCTTGTATTGAATCACTTAAAGATACAATGAAAGCTCTCTAGTTTCTCTCTCTAGAAAACACACACAGAAAGTGTAGAATGACTCAGAGTGTTAACATTCATTCTAACACAAACCTATTTATAGTTAGTGACTAAACAGGCTGCGTACCAAATGGTACGGGCGTACCATTTGGTCCGGCGGACCATTTGGTCCGGCGCCAATGATATTGTCACTAAAACTCATACTAAGACACGCTCACATAGATACAATACACGAGACACATCATAGCATAGGTATATGCTCTAACAAACTCCCCCTTAACGTGTAGTGTATCTATATTCTAATAAAACTTCCGTCTTCAATCTTCAACATCACTGTATCCGATCTTCGATTTGAAATCTTGTCAGAAATAGAGCTTGCATGGCTGGATTACTCTTGAATCATCTTCAAACTTCAAGATCCACCTGTGAAAGATAAAACATACTCCCCCGTTCACCATGCTTGAGTCTTGACACACATAACCTGCAATTTCAGAAGACAAAAACGCGGTTTCCTTTTCTTTTGAAAATTAATTTAATCTTGGCGCAAAACTTCTCTTCGAGAATCCAAGATATAGATTTGAAATTTGATTTCGTATCACATGTCGATCGGTTGAAAACAGATAAGAAATAAAATCTTTTTGACTTTTTCAAATTTTATATCAAAACACACCGAAAATCTTTTTGGACTTTTCAGATATGAAACATAAATGCAATACAGAATCAAACACTATTTTTGTCTTTTGCGAGAAAGATCACAACTTGGGATCATATTGAACATGACATGCTGAACTACACTTCAATTTCAATTACTTCAGCACACAAGTCATGTCGATTACTGATATAATTTGTCCATCTTAAACTCAGGCACAATCATACTCATAACATCTGGATATGTTATTAGTATTGTTTAAATCTGCTTTGACCAGTGTACCCCACACTATCAAACATACTCAGATATGTATTTTCTTTTATATAACACTTTGTGATTTCACTTGTGATTTACTCACATAACGATTTTACTCATGATGTAGTCAACTGTGTTCCATGCAAAAAGAAATAAGAACGTTAAATCGTCTACCTTAAGGTCGATCTTTCGATACGCAGATAAGGCCTCGGATTTAACAAAATAAGAGAATAAAACAAGTTGAAATTGTATAACCCAACAACAATCAGGTCGGTACTTCCGTACACGCAGAGAAAGTCCGATGAGTTATACGAAACACCAAAGAAAATAAAGCAAAATTGCAAACGAACAACAATCAGGTACTTCCGTACACGCAGAGAAAGTCCGATCGTTTGACAAAAAAAAGAAAATCAAACAAGTTTAAATCTTTGCAAAATGAACACATGTATACACAGTGACTTCTCATTTTCTTTTTCACATATCTTTTTCTTGATATATCATGAGATACGCATCAAGATGTTGTTCACTTGGTCAAGCATTAGTATTTAATGTGTTTATCCCATCTGAATACTTTCTGATTGAATGTCGAGTCTACCAAGCACATCGAACAATGATCTTATGGCTTTTTCATCTAATTTATCCACGAGTCAGACACGTAAGCCAATGTACCATCATTTCTCAATTATGTCGGATACAATTTCTCATTTTTCAATGTTTTTGTATTTTCTGTTTTTCTCCCCCTTAAAATGAAAACTCTATTTTTGGATTTTCATTTTAACACAAACAAAAACACAGAGACGCTATTTTTGGTTTTTCAACTTTCTCCCCCTAAACTACATACGGAATGTAAAAAGAAAGAAAATTGACCTTGCGACATGGATACCTTTTTGGTTTAGCTTTCAGTAAAAATTTCAGTTTTGAAATTTGATATCACATGTAATTTAAGTTAAATCAGCAGAATACTCCTCCATCAGCAACTTTGCAATCACCGATAGATCTTCTAGAAGTACCTGCACACTGGTCAAACACGTCAGTTTATAAATGACCCGAAGCGAATCGCTTCTGGTCGACCAGTATCTTGATTTCCTTTCGAAACCACCTTAGGTTTCCAGTTTTGTTGTTTTGGTAAATCAGTATTTGATGAACCAGTCACTGTTGATTGTGACGAACAACCTACATATGGAACATTATGAAAACGAGGAAGAAATCTTCCTTGGGTTTTGAAAAATGTAGATTGTGGGTATTCATCAAATACTCTGCCATGTTCATCAATGAACCGTTGTTTGGCAGCTTTACCAACAAATGGAACCTGTTGTCTTCTTGGTGTAGAAGCAGCAGAAACCGGACAATCTTGTGCCATATGACCTTTTTGTCAGCAATTATAACACAAGCGATTGTTTAAATTTCGCCGTTTGGGAATCTGTAAAGCTTCACAAACATTAACATCTCCAAAATGATCATAAAAGGAATCGAATACCTGATATCGATGATCATGAACCCATTTCGAAGTCGGGCTCTTTGGAGTAGAATTTGAATTTCCAGAAGAATATTTGGCTGTTTGTTTCTTCTTGGTCTTTGGAACAGCATCAGTTTTAATAAAGACCTTAGCAACTTTCTGAGAATCCACACAATGAAGTGGAAACTCCTTATCAGAGAATATATGATCTGAACCTTTGAGTGTATAAAATCTCTCAGGTTGAACTTTGTCAGCTTCAAACACATCCTTCTTGACTTGCTTCAGATTGACTTTCTTCAAATGTTGTTGCTTTTGAGCCTTTGAAACATTCACTTTAACCTGCTTCTTTTGAAATCCCAAACCTGTATGTTTTCCAGAAACCTTCTTTTCTGAATCAGACGGTTTATGTCCGTTCTTTGCAAGACGAGAAAACTCTGCTTTAACCTTGTTGATATCGTTTGGAGCATCAACTATTGTTTCATCAATGTCACTAGTTGAACTTGCAGATTTCTCTTTGTCATCAGATGAAGAACTAGACTCCTTTGGAACTTCAGAAGCTGCAGCACTCTTGTCTTTTTGCTCTTTCCTTTCTTCAACAGATTTGGAACCAACAAATTTGGAATAATCACCAGTCTCATCCTTTTCTTTCAAATCATGAACGCCTTCTTTAAGACTTCCTGGTGGTGACACGGTTTTGTTAAACATCTTCTCAAAATTCTCATCTTTGGCTAGAAAACTTGTAAAAGATTGTGAGTTAGTAACATTGTTTAAAAGACATTTTGAATCAATGACTTCAATCTTAATTTCAGAAACTCTTTGATAAGCTTCACCCAACTCTTTTTCTGTTGCAATGAGCTTCTTTGACACTCTGTTAGTTTCATACTTTTGCAATCCTAACTCATCTAATCCGGCCAACAATTCCTTCTCGAGTTTATCTTCATTTCTTTTCTGAATATCCAAATTTGCATTTTGCAACTTGTTCACTCTAACCAACTCCCTCTTTTCATCAAGTAACTTTTCCATATCAATCTGATAAGATTGAATCTTAGTAGCTTGGTCATCAGAAAGTTTAGTAAGAGTATCAAGTCTGGACTTTGATTTATCAAAAAGATTTTGAAAATCTTTTGCAGTATCCTCAGCTTCATCTTTCCATTTCTTCACTTCTTGGACTAATTCATCCTTTTCTTCAGATAACTTTGTAACTTTCTGTTCAAACTCTTGTTTAACACTTTGAAATTTTGATTCTTTCTCAATAATCTCTGCTTGTAAATCTGAAAACTTTTCTTTCTGAAAAGAAAATTCTTGAACTAGAGCTTCTAAATTTTGCTTTTCAGTTGTCAAGGCTTTAATCCTTCTTTGATTTTCCTCGATCAACAACTCATTTTCCTTTATTAAACCTTGAATCTTCTTGTCTTTTTGAGAACAGAACTCACAAACAGATTCATAACCGCTATTTCCAGAACCACTTGTTTCAGATTCAGAATCAGTTACTTCTTCTTCATTATCACTATGAACAACTTGAGCAATCAGAGCACGAAATGCAGACTCATCAGGTTCATCAGTAGCCCAATCATAGCCTTTATTCGATGTTCGTGCTTTTTCAAATGCTTCAAGTACATCAGCATCCCAATCATAACCTTCATTGGACTCAGAAGCAACAGCAGTTAAAGCAATTGGAGAATTAGAAGTTTGCCCCCAGTTATATTGTTTATCAACTTGAGAAACTAAAGCTGTTGGAGACTTGGATGAAGAGGCATTTGGTTTTGAACATTCACGAGCAAAATGTCCGAAATTAGAACATTTGAAGCATTTTGCTTTAGATTTATCTATTCCAACCTTGCCATCTGGATTTAAACTTTGAAAACCTGTCTTCTTTTTGAATCTTTTAACTCTTTGAGCTAACATTGCCAATTGCCAATTGATATCCATTTGCTCAAGATTATCAGGATCAATCTGATCAAAATCTTCTTCAATCAGATTAGATGTTGTCAAACCACCATTCAACAATCCATAATACGAAGATAACAAGGCTGAGATTAATGCCAAGTGCTCATCCGGTGTTTTTGCTGAACATGAAGTTGGACTTGAATGATTTGGAATAGTGAAGTTACATCCTCTTGATGAATTTCCAGAATTTCCTGAACCATGACCAGCAACAAAAGCTGTTTGAGGTCGATTTAACGAATCAACACCAAATGATTTAGACTTTGCATTGATACTTGCAGAATTTTGACCATGATACACTTCAGGATTTTGGAATTGAGCAGTTGACTTGTTTGATGTCATCATTTCCATCTCTCTAGCATGAAGCTTTCCGGTCAAATCATAAAATGATAATGCAGAATATTCTTTATCATGAGTAAGCAATAATACATAGTTTTCCCACTTTTCCGGTAATGCTTCCATCAATTTCTCTTTCAATTCATCCTCGGTCTTTTCAATTTTAACCACTTTCATCTCACTAATCAGATGTGAAAACCTTGAAACAAGAGCAGAAATATTTTCTTTTTCATAATGTTGAAAATTTTCAAATTCCTTGTTCAACACTTTTCGTCTGCTCTTCTTATATTGATCATTACCTTCACATCGAGCAGATAACGCATCCCACAACTGTTTAGCTTTCATGCAAGTGCTGAATTGATGCAACAACTCTGTAGGTAAAGCCATGGTAAGATAACCATAAACTTTTTGTTCTCATAACTTTTTCTTTCATCCTTATCAAAATCTTGAATTTCTTTATACTCGCCATCTGCAGTTGGACGTACATACAACTTTTGAATTGGAATCCATAAATCAATATCGTTTGTGCTGATGTATGCAGAAAAACGTTGCTTCCAATTTTGATAATCTTCCAACTTTAACAGCTTAGGAACTTTCTGACTTGTTCCTATTTCATTATCAAAATTGAGCATAGCTTGTACCGTGTTTTGCATAGTTGCAAATGCTTGAAAATCAGACATTTTTCACCGAAAATAATACTTCAAAAACTTCGAACTCAAAAACGGAGGTCTTCTAAGCGGATTTTGGGGGTCAAAACTGGACGGTACTGGCCATCGGCTGGTACAAGTCCTAGATCTCGTCGAGACGAACGTTTTGGCTGGTATTAGCTCCCGTAACTCTTTACGGTTCTCAAGTTACGTCAGTTTTAGTGAAGGTCACTTTTCTGCCAGCGGACCAAACCAAATTCAGCGGACCAAATTTGTACTCAACGGACCAGTTCCGGATCAATTTAACTAGCGGGCCAGATTTGTACCTGCGGACCACTTCCGGATCAAATTCACCAGCGGACCAGATGCGGACCAGATATCCTCAGCGGATCAAATTTGGTACGGCGGACCAAATGGTACGGCGTAATTGCCAGCGGACCAGAAAGTAACCACCACGGACCAAACTTTGAAGATTGCCTGGGCGGCCAGTCAGCGGACCAGTTGTTCTATCAGCGGACCAGACGCAGATGAAGCAAACCCAAGCTTTCTCTCTCTAAAGTTCCAAAAATTGATCAAAAATCCAGCAGTAGAGCAACCAAAAGCTCTGATACCACTTGTAAAACCGAGATATGATCTTACTACTGCGTGTATCAATCAATCATAGTAACAACGGATGTAAATAAGAGATCTTGTATTGAATCACTTGAAGATACAATGAAAGCTCTCTAGTTTCTCTCTCTAGAAAACACACACAGAAAGTGTAGAATGACTCAGAGTGTTAACATTCATTCTAACACAAACCTATTTATAGTTAGTGACTAAACAGGCTGCGTACCAAATGGTACGGGCGTACCATTTGGTCTGGCGGACCATTTGGTCCGGCGCCAATGATATTGTCATCAAAACTCATACTAAGACACGCTCACATAGATACAATACACGAGACACATCATAGCATAGGTATATGCTCTAACACATCTCATCTTCGGGCCAAGGAGCATCCGTAGGAACGAAAGTAGGCTCCAGGATGGGTTCGAGTCTTTGACTTAAAGTTGCCATGCACCCTGCTAAGAATTCAAAAGCAACCGTAAGGAAGTTGACTCGGTCGTTAAGCTCCAGGATTTGCTCGTGAGCCTCGTCTAGGTCGGCTCTCAATGTCAAGACTTGATTCATGAGAGACACGGTGGTAGGCGGTTCTCCCGGTTGCATGCCGTGTTCATCGATTTCCTCAATCACCTCCATCTGCTAAATAAAAATAAAAACGTGAATGATTCTCATGTACAGTTTGGCGGCACAGGGCGTGTCTGAAAGAGCACGAGGCGTGTTGTTCGTCGCGACATGAGAATTTGAGTTTGAAATTTTCAGGGAAGCTTTGTTTCTTCAACCCATTCGATGGTTTGTTTTCAAAAACTGAATTAGTGCATGCCTTAGCAATGTTTTTTAGCAAAAACTTCGACTTTAGACAACTCAAACATAAACTTTTAAGGTTTCATGACTTGAACATGCACCAATGGGTTCAAAGAAACAAGAAGCAGTTTTGAGAAACACTCCATGAATCACCAGATTTCTTGGTGTTTTTGGCTAGAAGGAGAAAGCATATGAAGATGAGAAGTTGAAGACAAAGTGTGACTTATCTTGTTTGGTATATGTCTTTGTGTCTTTAAAAGAGGGAGTAAGCAGGTGATGAAGAATGTGGGGAGTAGTTATTTAACTAGAATGTGCTAGAAACTTCCAATTTTCTGCAATCAGTCAGGTAGCACGGGGCGTGCTGAGCAGGGCACGAGGCGTGCTCTGTTGTCCGACTTAATTGTTGATTCTCGTGACCTTGACTTTGATTACGTAGGCAGCACAGGGCGCTCTAAATCGTTTTTCTGCATCTTCTGGACTTTGACATTTTGTATAGACAGACGGATAAAGTTGTATAGAATGATCAACTATAAAACATGCTATTTTCCTTTCTTTGAGAGAAACCAGGTAAATGTGATAGAGGTAGAACTTGACACGGCAATACGTCCCAAGAAGAGCAAAATCAGAAGCCATGGCATCATAGGATTGAGGCATCTAGGATTTCTTTTCTCATCTCACTCTATACCAAAACATACTCCCCTAGCAAGCCCCTTTGAGCCTAAACCCTTTCGTTTCTTAAAACCCCAAATATTTGCAGAATAAACCCCCTCTACAAAATACCCCATAAACCCTTGAAACTATTTCTTTTATACCCTTTTATTTTAGTATATAAACGGCTATTTCAAAAAGTTTTACAAAAATAAAGTTTTCACTACTTTCCCAAAATCAATAACAAGGCATAAAATTCTAGACGGACCTTAGACATTATACCCGTTATCTTTGTCAAAAAAAAAAAAAAACTGCTTCTCGAAGATTTATTTCAAAAATAGTGAAAAACTTAGACTTTTTAAATAATAGTCCATTTTATTTACACCTTCTTACCCCTTTCCAAATAAAACCATCCTACCTTTACCCCAAGCCTACACATTTAAAGACCTCATGATGATCCTGTGACTTCTAGTGAGATCGGTGGCTTGGGGTATTAACAATATGCTCTTTATTTCATCCTACCTTGGTACGAGTATCCGCCCCTCAAATCTCCTACCCGAGTGACGAGTGACCACTTGTGAGGCGTGTAAGTAGATATTTAATAAATTTCAAAGTAGGCTTGTCACAAATAACTTACCTCAAACCTAAAAGGTTAAAATAAGTTAATGGAATGGAAATACGAAAAATGGAGGAGGTACAACTTTTAAAAGCACAAATCTTGGCAAAACATAGAAAGAATGATTTGGGATGTGTCAAGTCCCTAATTATGATGTTTTGCTTGAGGACAAGCAAACGTTTGAGTGTAGGGATATCAGATAAACACCAAATTATACATATTGTTAATATCAAATTTACTCACTTATCAGAAATAAACTAACTACAAACATCAAACAAGTCCATTTTGTTTTCTTTTTAGTTCATCAGGTTTTTTGAGGTCGAAATACCAAAAGAAGCAGAATCTTGCAGAAAAGTAAAGAAAATGCTAACTTTGAAAAAACCATCCTCAGCACGTCCCATGCCCAACCCGGCACGCCCCGTGCCCGACCCGGATCCACCTCTGATTCAGCATACACGTGCTCCTGACACAGCACGTCTCGTGCCGCAGACCTCCCTGACATGGCACGGCCCGTTCCTAGCTTAGCACGACTCGTGTCACTAACGACAAAAGAAGACAAAAGCCTGCCGTCTAACATAGCACGCCCGGTGCCACTAACCAGATTTTGCCTATAAAATCTTGCCTCACCTCATTTCTCAACTCGCTCAATTCTTTCCTCTCCTCTCCCACTTATAGATTAGTCGAGCCACTTGGCGTTTTCGAGTCTTTAAGTATGTCAGAGTCTGTAAGAACTATAACCAGTATTAGTAAATGAAGGCATTTTGTCTATGGAGTTCTTCGTTTACTACCTGGCACAGCTTTAAGCTAGCCAGCAATGATCAGCTTAACTCTTACACTTGATGGGAGGTAACTAACATCTAATGAGTATTCCAGTTGTCTTTATAATATCATTTTAAGGTGTGTCTAATGAATTTGTGAAAACCCTTTTTAATTGAAAGTGTATTACTTATTTTCTGAACCAAGTGTGCTCTACGTATCACAGACCATTTGGGGAGTCGAAATCCCAAAGGCCGGACTTGTGACACCCGGTCAGGGGGCGATGCATAATCCGAAAGGTGAATTGTGCCCCATGCTACATGATACGTTCGAGGTCCTTATGTCTATGTAAGCAAACTCAGTTGACCACGCAAGTGCGGGCTAAAAGTATTTGGTTGGAAATGGGGGTTGGTAATATTTTGTCGCTTCACGGAAGCCGAGATGGTACGTGTTTGTGAACTTGGCTCTGGTTACGCCGTACGTACATGCGCGAGAGCGGTGCACGAAAGAAACAGACCTTTGTCCCCTAAAAAGACCATTTTCATTATAAAATAATCCAGCACGCAGGGTTGTTCCCCTGCTGGTTCATGACGGCGTGTCGAGTACGGTAAGTCGAACGGTTTGAGGGACCGCGTAAGTAAGTGGCATTATACCACTTTATTTCTCTATTAGTGGCACCTTCCCATGGCGTTCGTACTCCTCGTAGACGATTGATCGTGGAGATGGTGAATCAGCCTAAGATTCTGAAAGGTGGCTAGTCTTCTGCTGATAAACAATCTTAAAGCGACGTTATAACGCAATAACTCGATTACAAGTTAATGCTATATTCCTCCAGTCAATATTGACAATGACTACTTAAATCTCAAAACCCATTTTATCTATATATATATATATATATATATATATATATATATATATATTATTAGCCTATTTTCTAAAACAAATTAAAAGATAGAGTCTGGTTAACCGCTAACAAAGATTGAGTATTGGTAGCTCTCACTTTCCATTGTGTCCTGATCGACCCCGATTCAACTTACCACTACTATACTGCCCACGATGGGTATATTTGCCCGTGTAATGTTGTGAAATGGTAGTTGTCAAGTAAATCAGGTATTATAAATTTGAAAGCTTTAGCTACTACACAGGTTTGAAAAACTGCCATATTTTTAGAACACCTCAACACACACCACATACCATTTGGTCCGCTAATTGGTCCGCTAGCAGAAAAGTGATATTCACTAAAACTGACGTAACTTGAGTTTCGTTAAGAGTTACGGGAGCTAATACTAGCAAAAACGACCGTCTCGACAAGATCTACACTTTTACTCGCCTAATGGCCAATACCTTTCGGTTTGACCCCCAAAATCCGTCTTTAGGACCTCCGTTTTTGCATCCGAAGTTTTCGATACCAATCATCATACAAATTAGTTCACTGGCAACATACCAACCAACGATGATACTTCAGATTTGACTTTCAAATTTTCATTTCTAAGACCTTCGGATTATCATTTCAAGATTTAAGTGGTTATTTGAAGACTTTGAGACAAACGAAGATGGGTATGAACAATGGTTCTTCCATTTATTCATATTATTCTCTGGGATAGTTTCAACTGATTGAAAACGAAGTTCCAACGCTTCTTCATTTTGATAATTATTGCAATTGGAAAAGTCGATTTGCAAAGTTCATGGTTGGTATATTAGGTCAATATGTCTGGAAATAAATTCAAGATGGATATGAGTTTCCTGTTCTAAACAATTCGGGTCAAAAAGTACCACCACCAAAGTTTTTATCAAGGATGACCGAATACGAGGTTAAATGTCATGATAGTGAAATGATAGCTTATTATGCTTTGAAGAGGGCAATATCTAAAGAGATCTTTTACCAATTCATACGGTATAAAACTTCAAAAGAGTTATGGGATGCCCTTGCTCATAAATATGCTGATACTGAGAATATGACAAATGTCAATGTAGGTGATGTTGTATTGAATAAATCTGAAAATGAGGTTAATACTGAGGAATCCGGATCTTGTACAGATTATGAGTTAGCTGATAAAATTGTTCAGTTATGACAGAATCTCAGTTGCAAAATGATAACACTGAGTTAGTAAAGAAAGTTTCTAAGCTGATTAAGGAAAAAGATGGTTTGTTGAAAGAAGTGGAGAAATGGAAGAAAGAAGCTAAAGAAGCTGTATGAGATTTTGATGATTTGTTTGAAAATTCAAAAAATAAGTTGATGTTCTTAACAAGACATGTGATGAACTTGCTGCTAAATCTATGAGTTTTCATAATGAGAACATAACTTTGGTTGAAGCTAAAGCTGAATTGATTGAAGAAAACAAGATATTAAAGGAAAATGTTGAGATTTATAAACAATGATGGATAAAGGTTATTCAAGAGACACGTGATACTCATGGTGAGTTGACATGGGTTCCCAGCAGATTGCTGTCCATTATCTGTTATGATGTAGAGAGGTAGACCAAATCGGCATACAACATGTTCCCACACGAACTTTTTAACTTGTTTGCCGGAAATACAAGCAAGTGGTTTTGCTTCAATCCATTTTGTAAAATAATCAATAGCAACCAATAGAAATTTTACCCCTCCACTTGCTGGTGGAAAAGGTCCAACTATGTCCATTCCCCACTTCTGGAAGGGCCACGCTGACGTAACAGGGATCAATTCATTTTTTGCTCGCATACTCACCGGAGCATGTGCTTGACAAGCTTGGCACTTGCGAAGTTCTTCCCAAGTGCTTCGGTACATGCCTGGCCAAAAGTATCCAAGGCTCATGATTTTAACAACCACCATTTTTGCACCAGCATGAATACCGCATATGCCTTCATGTACTTCCTTAACGATCTTTTCAGCTTCATTTGGGGTTAGACACCTTAACAAAGGTCCCAAAAAGCTTCTTCTATACAACATATCATTTTGCATCTGATACTGAAGCGAATTTACTCGTATCTGGCGAGCCTGTTCTTTATCATTTGGGAGTTTGCCAATAGTCAAATACTGCACGATCGGTGTCATCCAACTGTCTTCTTGCACTTGCACATCTGCGGTCATTTTCAAATTGACAGTTGGAGCTTCTAACAATTCCACTCGAATCTCCTTGGCTAAATGTTCAAATGCGACAGAAGCAAGCTTGCTCAGTGCATCTGCCTTTCTATTTTGAGCTCTGGAAATATGTAAAACTTCACACTTGCCAAAGATTTTTATTAACTCTTGAACTTGTTCCAAGTATAAGGCCATGTACTTGCCTTTTTCCTCGTATGTTCCAGCGATCTGACTAGCTACCAACAATGAATCCACGTAAGCGGTCACTTGCGTTGCACCCATTTTTTTAGCCAACCTTAAACCTGAAATAAATCTCAACGTTTTAGGTCCTCCAACTTATCACATGCATTCGTGGAGCAAATGCATACCATATGCATTCGTGAAGCAAATGCATATGTATCCAATCATTATATATATATGTTTTTTTTTATCGAATAAACACAAAGGCTTATGAAGCTTGAGTGTTTATACCTGCTAGCAACGCCTCATACTCTGCTTCATTATTAGAAGTTTGAAAATTAAAGCGGATCGCATATGTCAACTCGTCCCCTTCAGGACTTTTCAAGATCAAGCCTGCATTTGGCATAATAAAACTCTTAATATTTTGAATTTCAATTTCTTTTTGAAAAAGAAATAATTTTATAATGTATCAAACCTGCTCCTGAGCCATCAGAGTTAGAAGAACCATCAGTATGCAGGATCCATACTTGTTCTTTAGCTTCAAGGACGGTAATAACATTTACACTTGCGCCATCTGGCACTTCCGCCAGGAAATCAGCTACCACTTGACCTTTAATTGAAACTCGTGGTTTGAATTGTATATCGAATGGCCCCACTTCAATTGCCCACTTGATCATCCTACCGGACATTTCCGGTTTTCTGAAGATTCCTTGGATAGGATATGAAGTAAGAACATTTACAGTATGGGCCTGGAAATAACGACGAAGTCTTCTTGTAGCTTGTACAAGTGCTAAGACAACTTTTTCGATCATAGGATACCTGGTCTCGTAGTCTTTAAGCATCTTGCTTATGTAGTAAATTGGAAGTTCTTTATCTTCCCTTTCGACCAGTAGCACAGCGCTTACTGCATTATTCGTTACCGCCAAATACATGATCAACTCTTCACCAACTTTTGGTGCAGTTAGAGTCGGAAGTGTAGCTAGAGTTGTTTTCAATTCCTCAAATGCTTGATTGGCCTCGGAAGTCCATTCAAAACTTCCTTTTAAACTCTCTTTCA
>JBCNJP010002669.1:0-10059 GCA_039602395.1 Deinandra increscens subsp. villosa | reverse complement strand
AAATCAAAGTTTCAAACACAACGCAGCGGAATAAAATATTGTTTTAGCACTAACCACGTGCTTTACATAGACATTGTTTTAAATTCCCAATTTAGTTTAAATCAAAACAAAGGTCTTCAAGTGCCATGCCAACCCGCTCCGGATACTCCTTAGCGATCTGCAAAAGTTTAAACCACGCAAGTGTCAACCTAGCGGTTGGTGAGTTCACAGTGGGCTTGTCATGCATTGGCCCGGTATCATAATCATAATTCATGTCAATTTGTACTTACAAAGTATTTGTTTGTGAAAAGCAATGCTCGTAATTAATTCTTAGTTTATAAGTGTTTTGTCCGTGACCACGTCATCGGGTATGTACTAGTTCCGTAAAGTTAAAGGACTCAACCGATATCGCGGGTAGCTAATCCGTTGTTCCATGCTCTAAGGAAGTTTGTACCAAAGCTGACTAATTTTGTGGGGGCCGAGCCATCCCGTACGGTGCGGACCAAGTCATCGCGTTTTCTGCCTCCCCCGTGTCCTCTCGGGACCACGGTCAAATAGGCTGATATTGTACCTCCGTGCACTCCCCGTGCCACGGGGCGGAGTTTGTCAAACTCCAGTAGATCTACCCAACATCCCCTCGCTTTACAATTAATGGCACAATTTTAGTTGAGGACTTTTAAGTTATAAGGCATCCTTAGAAAACATGTGATATCATATGGTTTAGACTTTAACCTACACTAGCCATATTAAAACAGTTTTCGTTTCAGAAATCGTTTATTCAGAATTCACAAGTGTTCCCATAAAACACTTCAGTTTATCAAGTGGGTGCCAAGCATCCCGTATTCTCATATTTATCAGTGAGGTGCCTAGCACTCTCGAGTTCAATCAGCATTGTTTTTCGTTAAGTTATTCGGTGTGGCCCAACGGACTCACGGTATGCGGGTTAGTGACACTCACCTTTGGTTGCACTGCTACACTTCTAGCAATCCAAGTATTGTTGTTTATCGAGGACCTAGAACACGTTTAGGTCTTAAGTATTAGTTTCGTGTCTAACCTTTACTTAACGTCACTATGGCCCATAACATAGCACGTTGCAACTAAGACTCGACATACCGACACACGACACCAATGGTTGATCATAAACATGGGTTCATACGAATCAGATATCAAGCATATTTCATCATGGCATAATCATGTAAGTCATGGCATAACACTTAAGCAAATTTCACAAGTTTGGTTATTAGGTCAGGTCTTAGTTTCGCTAGCATAGTTTCGCTAGACAGTTTCGCTAGGTGCACGGGCAGCACTTTCGCTAGGCTATACCCGGTGACACAGTTTCGCTAGGCTAGTTTCGCCCGAAACTGCTGACGCAGTTTCGCTAGCCTAGTTTCGCAGGGAAACTGGTTTGAACTTTCGTTCAGGTGTTTCGCTCGGCAGATTCGCTCGAGCTGGTCTGGTCAGGTTTCCCGGCGACACTATAGTTTCGCTGGTCAGTGTCGCCGGAAGGATACATAATTTCGCTACTTAGTTTCGCCCAGAGAACAACAGTTTCGCTGGTCGTGAAAAACATACGGATTTGCCTAAAAATCAACCTAACAGCTTCTGATCATACATGCAATTCATTATCTAGCATCCATAGGCATTTATTAACATAAATCAAGCAACTTTAACGAGTTTAACATGCATTTTGATCATCAAATCTCCAAAATGGGTTCAAAACCCTAAAATGAGCTATCATGCACAAATCTCTAACATGGATGGATTTCATTCGTAAAGTTAACAACTTTAGTGCAGATCTAGCATTCCTAAACAACATACTAGCAGATCAAGCAGTTACATAAGGATTTGAGCATGCTTTAAGAAGAAAACATTTAGAAAACACATAAAGCATAGTTTTGGGACTCACGGTGGATCCTAGAATCGATAGAGGAGAAGAGATGATGGTCTAGAGGCTGAGATCTTGGTCTCTTGATGGTATTCTCGGCTGGTCCAGAAATCTCAGAGAGTGTGTGTGTGTTTGTTGTGTGGTTGAGCAAATGAGGCTACTAGGGTTCATTAAGTTTATTTATATCAGAGGCTAGTTTCGCTGGCAGTTTCGCTGGATGGCGAAACTGGCTCTGATCTCGTGTTATCGGATTGTCTTGGCTAACTACCGGGCGACATTATAGTTTCGCCCAGTAGTTTCGCTGGAGACCAAAGAGGGCAAGTTTTCTCATAATCAAGTATTTACAATAAATCATGCTATTCACAATAGTAAGTCATGTATTTACATCACATTGCACATAGAGATAATTAATGATAAACACATAACACATATGGACGGGTTCGGTGATCAACCAAAGGTCGTGGACGTATTCGGCCTAGTTATGTATTAGCTACTTATAACGTAACTAACGGGTTTGTCTAACGGAAGTTAACCTTGAAATTCTCGGGTGTCACATCATTCCCCTGAAATTGGAATTTTCGTCCCGAAAATTATTCTTGTGTCGTAGCGTTCGCAGCATCAGCTGTCGTCGTTGCTATCGTCGCTGGGGAAAGAAAGCAAAAAGTTTTAGGGTTGTCACACTTTAAGTGGATTTCAGATATAGAAAATTGTACCATTGTGATCGTCTACTCAATACGAGTCTAGGGTTACAAGGGTTTTGTCTAAAAACAACTGGATTGTGCTTATTGATCGAAGAAACCTTTCGGTTTCAGCACAGAACCGAAGTGGATGTCCTTGAACCGAAGTGAGACTTTGGATCTCACTTCGGATGCCACTTTGTGTAACTTCAGTTCCAGTTCTGTAACACCCCAAAATTTCATAACTTAAATTATATGCGTGAGCTATACGTGTTAAGTAGCTAAAACGTATATTGATATGGGTTATGGGTTGATAGATGGGTAAAGGGTAATGATTTGCAAAATGTTATACGTGCTTATGTTATAGAGACACGTGATGTATATGATTGATATGATAAATGCATGTGATCTATATGTTAGATAGCTAGACGTGATGAAACGTATGAAAAATGCATGTTTACCCATTAACGGGTAATGAATTGATAAAAGGTAGTGTTATATAAACGATACACGTATTGGTTGATAAAATGAAATATATACGTGTTTTATATCCATGATAATTGATATACGTGATGTCATAATGAAATACGTGTTTAGAAGTTGATATGATAGGCATAACTGATAACCGGAGGAAAATACCTTTACGCGATTTCATTATATTAAAAAAAATATGTGTAAGTATATACATATATGTATATATATATATATATTCTAATGACTTAAATGCATGAGAAATATTCATTTGATGAATATATACGGAGGAATACATGTTAGAATAGTTAAGCATGTGAAAAATAAATAAGAACATATCGTTACGTTGAAATAATGATTAAAAATAAATAAATACATAACGTATACGAGTATTGTACGTATTTATATGTATTTATATGAACCCGAGGCTTAGAGAATATTAAAAATGTATCCTAAGGTGTGTTGGAACATGAAATGATAAGTATACAAAAGTATGAGGGGCTAAAACGCAAGTTAATGGAATATAAGTAAAAATATATAAGTATATACGTATGTGTATATATACGTTATCGAATGTATCCCGAGCCCTAAAAATATGAGAAATATGTCCCATGATGTTTTGGTACTTAAAATAATAAAAGGGTAAAAGTTCAGGGACTAACTATGTACAAAACCTAACAAAAAGGACTAAAAATGACAAATTTCAAAATCTGGCCGGAAATGTGATCCTAGGCGTATCGCGCCAAAGGACCTGCAGTCCTAGGCGATACGCGACGAAGCAAAGAGGGCAGCTGGTGTTCTTGGTCGTGAATTGGCCACAGTTTACGACTTGCAGCTCAAGATTTAGGCTGTTAGGTGTCGAATTTGATCCGTTAGTCATCCCTATACGTGTCTATACCCAGTGGCGCTCCCAACCAGTATAAAAACCAGATCATAACATCATAATTCCTCACCAATTTCTCAATCTTCTCCCTCAAAAGCCCTTATACGAACCCAGAACTTCATCCATCGAATTCGAGCAAACCATGAGGAATCAAGAGCCGAATTTCTGCAGTCACTCTTTATATGGTATGATCTAAAATAACCTATTTTAGTTTTTGATAATATTGCCTCTAAGTATGATTTCTAAAAATGTATAAAAATTAGGGTTCTTGAGCTTGTTTTGACAAAATCGGGTGATCGGGTGGGAATTAGGGTCTGAATTTTTGTAGGTAATTATAAATTAATGTGTTTTAAGAAATCCCTAAGTTTATTTCACAATTGGAAAAGGTTTGGTAAAGGTTTTGTTAACGGGTCAAAATTAGGGTTTTCGTAACGTTGTTCTGCTCAAATTGAGTAAACGGTTTTGAATTAAGCTTTGAGCTTTTAAAGGATGTTATAAAATGTTATAATGGGTAATACCCTAAGTTGGTTTGAATTGAAAATGAGTTTTGATAATAAAACGAGAAATTCATGAAATTAGGGTTTCTAAATATGATTATTTAATATAAAATAATCCGAAGGGTATGGGGGCTTGAATTTTGGTATGCTAACATGTTTTCATATAATATAAGAATATATGAAAGTAAATTGGTTATATAATCAAGTATTTAAAATACCGAGTTAATCGGATATTAGAGGTTCGCGCGGACCGGAAGGGTAGACACCTGTACACTGGGGTTTCTGGCAAAAGCGGGGGTGTCGCCATCCCATCTGGGCAATGGCATCCCAACACTGGGCGATCCCGGAGTGAGTGTCTACTTATAGGAATGCGCGTCTTCATAATTATTAATAAAAAGAAGGTATTATGCCTCCAAGGGCATTTTGGTCATTTTGACCTATAAAAGGAATGAACTTAATAATTTAATATTATTAAGATAATGAATTATTAAAATAAACATCGAAAGTGTTTATTACATTAAAACCTTGTGTTAACGCCATACAATACGCAGTTAGGTTTAATCGGAAGAGATAACGGAGGTTCTGTCCGAAAATACTACCTAAGAGAATAAGGTGAGTTCTATGAGCCCACTCTTTAAATGTTATAAATGTTTTAAATGTTTTCGGGCTGATATACATACAAATGTTATGAAAATATATTCAAATGTTTTATAACTGAAATGTTGCCTGTCTTTAACTGTTAGAATTGTTAAAAGGTTTTTGATTGATATATACGTGAAAGGTTATGAAAATGATTATTGATAAAATGCTTTACAGTATTAAACTGTTAAATGACTATTGTTTTGAAATATACGTGAAATGATTATGATAGTATTTACGGATAAAATATCCTAAACTATTAAACTGTTGAGTTAGTTTAGATATATAAGGGAAATGATAAGGAAATGTGTTAAAATGCTTTTTACATGTTTTGTGCCGATACACCTACGTGAGATGTGTTAAGACCTATAACTGTTATAAATGATGATTACCTGTTATAAACTGTTTACGGGAAAGTTATAATAAAAGGGTAATGTAAAGAATGGAACTTTTATATAAAGTTTTGAAATGGAAAATGTGAATGTTTGGTCTAAACTTATGTATGTGAATAAGTGTCGGATAAATATGATCTTATTAGCCTTGTTGTGATTGTAAGATGTAATCTATATTGGGATGATTCTATATCATATTCGTTTGTATTTAAGGTGTGGTGGATACGCTACGGTACTTCCTATATATAAACACCCGTAATACAATAGGAAATGTTATAGAATCAGTTCGGTATAGATTTCACTGAAGTTTAACAAGACCCATAACATTATATTTATGAAACGCTTATTTCCATATACGGGTGATGGACTGGTGTTGAAAAGGTTATGAGTCCAAATACAAATGTTATTTAAATGGACTTTTAAAAAGGTTGAAAAGGTTGAAAAGATTGAAAAGACTGAAAAGGTTGAAAAGGTTTTAATCTAAGCGGATATTGTCTAGTGAAAAGGGAAAAGGTGGTTGTACAATCAGAAGCGGGGAATGACGGTTCTCCGGGGTAGCGACGGCTGCTTACTTTGAAAAGGTATTCGGGTGGCGACGGTTACCCGAGGAACTAACGTGGTTCCAATAGACAATGCTTAGTGAGTAAATAAATGACTGCTTATAATATTTCGTATAACTCTTTTATGTTTTATACCTAATGATTATTTGCACAAGAGAAGGTCTAGGGGGACCTAGAGTACTTTGAGTACTAAATGGATAAATGATAAATGATAAATGACTAAACGTTTTGGTATAATTCTGTTATGTCTTATACCCGATAAATGATAAATGATAAATGATTAAATGTTTTGGTATAACTCTGTTTTATACCTGATAAATGTTTAAAGGTTATATTTTGGTATAATACTTATACCTGATAAATGTTTAAGAATAACGGTTTTAAAGTTATAGTATGATTCTGTTATGTTTTATACTTGATAAATGTTTGATAAAAAGGGGGTCGTTAGGCCCAAGCGTTGGAATAAACTTTCGAGGTAAAGGTAACGCTTTTTGAAAAACGTAGAACTCACCAGCGTAAGCTGACCTTTCCAAAAACATATGTATGTCAGGTGATGACGATGTTTAAGGTAGCAAGGAAAGGGCTTCGGTGAGGACAGGACTAGGTGGGCAAGCTATCAGGACAGGACTCGGTAGTAGACTGGCAATAGACATAGATAAGATCTAGTTGTTAGATTACGTTGTATCTTCCTTACTGTTGTACTTGGCATATAAATAAATGAAAAGTTTTTAATTTCCGCTGCTTAGTTATCTCTGGTGTACCATGTGTTCATGAGTAAATCCGATTAGTGACCCTTCCTGGAGCCAAGACTGGGAGTGGGCGTCACAAGTTCGGTCCACTTTGGACGTTGACCGTCCACTTAGGATGCTGACCAAGTCAGTTCGGATGTTTGACCAAGTTGTTTTTGACTAATCCAGTTCAGAACCACTTCGTGTAAAGGGCTATTTTAGAGGCTTACGCATTAGAAATTATTTCTAGTTAACGGGGTTTTTGTTTGTAATTAGTATTTAGGCTTAAATAGAGGTTATGGGCTAAATTGTATATAGATTAGTGGGTATTAGTGAGGCCTGGTCGAAATTAGGGTTGAGGAGGTGATGATTTCCGAAATCTATATAAGCAAATCATCACTTACTTGTTTAGGTTGTTGTTGCTAAACTCTCTCAACCTGTTTTTGTTCTAAAGGTAAAATACAATCTGTTTGATCTTAATACTTGTTTCCTGCGATTTTATCATTCAATTAAGTGATTATTCTTTGTTGCATTCTTGAGTATCTATTTACATCTTGGATCATTCACGAGTTGTGATTTCGCCATCACTCGTGCTTCTGGTATCGTGTTGGACGTATTTTTATCCTACAATTTGTATCAGAGTCGAGAAACAGGCGTTTCGAGGCTCACACGATATCTGGATTCAAGTTTTTAACGGTTTTTAACGGTTTTTAACATTTTTAACGAGTTTTTGCAGGATTGCAGTTGCGTTTTCTTCAAAAGTTGCAGGTTTACGCACTGGACTGAGAGTTTTCGGGTCAGCAAGAGAGCCCTCGGTTCGGATTTAGCTAGTTTTCGACCAGAATTCGAGGTTTCAGTTCAATATCAGCAAGTTCTCACTTCTGTTTCGAGTTTTCGGTCTAGACTTTGCGGGTTTTCGGTTCGGGGTTCGGGTTTCGAGTTTCCGGTTCGGTTTCTGCAAGTATTCGGTTCGTTGGGAGTTTCCTGATCGACTCTACGAGTTTACGGTTCGGGCTATTGAGTTTACGGTTCGACATCAAGTTCTCGGTTCGTTTTAAGTTGAGATTTCGGTTTTGATCATTGAGCTTTCGGTTCGTTTCAAGTTGAGATTTCGGTTCGGATTATCGAGTTTCCGGTTCGCCTTAATTTGAGTGTTCGGTTCGGGCCATTGAGTTCTCGGTCCGGTTATTTTTTATTTCGGCTCGGACTTCTGACTGGTTTCAAGTTTAACCTAACTTTTAGTAAAATGGACTCTGATCTTTCCGCAAGTACGCTCCAAATGGATGCTTAGATTGGTACAAGCACTAGCCTCCTCGGCTTTTGTCAAGAGAGGATTTCATGAACTGGAAGTACATATTTATGAACTAGATTAACTATAACGATGCCAGAATCATGCGATCAATTAAGTGTGGAAATTATGTCGCCATGATAAAAGTAGCAAGTCAACTAGGCACCAAAGCCACAAAAGGAGTGGACAGATGATGATTGGGATAGGATAGAGAAAGATGCTAAGGCTCTAGCAGCTTTGATTATGGGCTTATCACCTAAGATTGTGGATGGCTTTAAAGAATATACCACTGCTAAGGAACTTTGGGATGCGCTAAGCACCACATTTGAGGGAAATGGTGACATGAAGGAGAGCCGTCGTGAAAATTTGCGAGAAGAATTCAACATGTTTTGTCATATGCCATGAGAAAATCTTGAAACTTAGATGCAAAGGTTTATGAAGATTGTTGCTGCTATGAGAGAAGCGGATGTTACCTACACCCAGGTCAAAGTCAATAAGAAACTGCTTAATGCACTGCCACCTAGCTGGGATAGCAGTGTTGAGTTGATAAAGAAAACTGTGGATCTACACAAATCTACTCTGGCTAATCTAATATCTATACTTTGATCCTTTGAAGTTGATAAACAAAAACGAGCTAGAAATGCTAATGTTGGAGCTTCTTTAAATCAAGTAAATCAAGCATTTGTTACTCAAACCACTCCCAATGGTGGTTACCAGAATGCTACACTAGGAAATCAAACTGCCTTTGTCTCTCAGTCTCCTGTAGCTACCTCATAAAATGTTGTGACCGTGGATTTTTCTAAATTGAAAAATGACTCTGGTTTTGCTTTAGGTGTTGGAATTATGAGTTGCTATCAAGCTCTCATGGCTGGAACCTTGTTACCAGGTGATTTAAAACATGATGATGTGAATCATGAAGATCTCGAGCATATGGATATATCTTATCACATGGGTATGTCTGCATTGCGTGGTAAGCAATTTATGGCAAAGACTGGACGAAAAGACTGGAATGCTGGGAAGGAGGAAAAGTTTTCTTTCAATAGGGCTAATCTGAGGTGCTACAATTGCAATGAGTATGGTTATTATGCTCGGGAATGCACCAAACCCAAAGTTGAAAGAGAAACGAAAGGGTTTGTTGAGAAGAAGGAAAGTGTCGACAACAACAAAGCACAGGTAGTGCAACAATCTGCTGGTTATGACTTATCTGATCAACTTGCTGAACAATGTCTGGGTCATGCTCACATTACACTGCTTGCTGAAGAAGAAGCTCAAACTGAATCAAGAGACCACACACATCATGCATTCATGGCTAATATACAGCCAGGTACTTCCGTGTCGTCAGACAACAGTTAGGTATGCTCCAATCCCACATGTCAATTTTTAATTAAAGATTAGGAATCTAAATTTACTTATAAATGTCTGAGCCACGAGAAAACTAACAAGAAGTTAGAGAATATAAGGATCGTACTAGGATTTTTAAAGAAAAATATGAAGCAGCCAAATAGAAACTTAAATATATTGAAGGCCAACTAAGTGATTACAAGGGTCTTTTTAGAATATCTAAAACTAAGGTAGAAGATTTAAATAAAGAAGTTCTAGAACTTAGAACTAAACTTTGCACTGTCCAATCTACCTTAGACAAACATCAGACAACTCACTCAAAAATGATGGAAGCTAATCAACATTTTAACAATTTAAATGAAAGAATTAGGCATGTGAAAGAAAAATCAGGGTCAGGACTTTATTCTTAAGAAAACACTGACTTATATATATATATATATATATATATATATATATATATATATATATATATATATATATATATATATATATAGGGGAAGGATGCTGTGAAAACCCTTTATATTGCGAAAACGCGAAAACCAATATTAAAACCTACATAACTTCTTCATACGTTAATGTTTTTTCATAAAATTGGCGCCAAATGTCTTAGAATTACGTTATCTTCAATTCTGGAAACAAATATTAAAAAAAAAATTAACGGTTTTTTTTCCGTGTGATACACATGTGTATCATCATCATTACTACTGCACAAAAACGAA
>JBCNJP010002667.1:0-104818 GCA_039602395.1 Deinandra increscens subsp. villosa | reverse complement strand
TGTTGAAATGTCATTGATCCTTGAGGGGGCAAAGTTGAAATTTTTTCAAAAAGGGGTATAAATACCCATCCGAGTTTACGATCCACTCACTTTTCCTCTTTCTCTCATTTACGACCACCGCCACTCCAAACCCTAGTTCCGCCGCTGACCTCACCGGAAAATCATATCAGACCACCTCCGGCCGCGTTTTGTGTAAACTGAGCTCTCCAACACCCTCGTGATCAACTTCCGACCACAAACCACACCTCAATCGGTTGTTTTCTCGAGTTTTCATAGATCTACTCTTAGAGTTTGTGGTTTATACTCTAACGTGTGATCAATCTCAATTTTTGCTGTGTTCGAGTCGATTTCTCGAAGAGTTGAAGTCGATTTCGTGGTCGAAACTCGTAAAAGGTAGTGCAATGTGTTGTGTTGACGTTTTTGAGGTGTTTTAACGCGTTTACGAGATGATTGCAGGTCCACCTATGGCGGATTTGATGTTTACGACTTTTACGATGAAGAAAACGACTGTTGGATGTTTACGATCAACGTTTACGATCGTTGTTTGCGATCCGAGTTTATAATCCTCTAATTACGATTTTGTTTACAATCGGGCTAAAGTATTTTATAGAGATTACGATTGGACTTAGTGTTCCCGACTGGACCCGATCGTGAACCCGGTTTTAGGATCGTAAACCCACTATAAAATCGTAAACAGTTAATTAATTTCAATGAAAATCATAAACACCTAATTCTTTTTAGAATTTCATCAAACTTAAACATGTATAAGTTAAAATTTTTATGATGTTTGTGAACGTGTGATTCAAAATCAAATTTCTATCTTGAAGGTTTAAAATGAGATTTTCTGATCCTAAAAATTTAAACGTGATAATCAATTGAACTTCAAGAAGGTGTTGACAAACATAATTAAGCTTTGATGAATAAGTCTGATACATGTGTCTTGTCTTTCTCAGATGGCAGACGACATGCTTGACGAAGAGATTAAGTTTGAAAGTGATCACTGCATCCCGACGTATCTTGAAGACCCACCAGAGAAGCATATGGAATTATTTTATTCACTGGTGGCCGGGATGAATATCTGCAAGATAAACCATGCCCTGAGGTCAAGTGTGCTGATTGATGAGCAGCTTGTAAGGGAGTTCTGGGGATCTGCAAGAGCTGATGCAGATAAAACAACAATCACTGCAACAATTCAGAACAGGGAGATAGTGATTAAGGAAGATGACATTAGAAAAGGGCTGAACATCATTGATAATGCTACTGATCCGATTGAGTATCCGAAGGGATTTGTGCTAGTGTTGGAACTTAAATCTATGTGACTGACGCCATCAAATCTGTTTACCGAAGCATTCGACTGAAGAATCCATGTGAATTGATTCAGAGACACGGAGTTGTGATGCTCGAGGCTTTCTAGATTGGACCGAAGACCGTTTTCTGGAAAAGTCAACCGTTCGGGTCAACGGTCAACGTAAAAGTCAACGAAAGATCGGTTCGAGCGAGTCAAGCTTCGGATTAATTCAATCAGCTTTGATTTAATTATCAATTTACGTTATTTGCTTTACTTGTAATTTCGTTCATTTGTTACGTTTTTCTGTCGTTAGTCACCCTCACTATATATAGTGAGGGTGCCCATTACAAGGAAAGGAGTCTCCGAATGGGGAGATGATGAATTTCTTGTAGAGTGTGAGATTTCCATTCTAGAGAGAGAGTGAGTCATGGATTCTAGAGAGAGAAAGTGTTCTTCATGATTTCTTGTAACTAATCATTCGGTTATATGAAATCATTCGATATGTTCTTCATCTTTCTTGTTTATGATTATTCATGATTCATCATCATCATCTTCTTCATTTGTTTTGAGTTTTCGAATCCGAACATGTTCTTACTCAAGATCGAGATTCTTGATGTGAAAATCGGTCCTAACAAATGGTATCAGAGCGGGTACCGATCAGATTCATCTCACCGTTAATCTGGTCACTCGAATCTGTGATTTTGAGCTTGAATGGTGAAGATGAGAAAACTTATTTTTTAGAGACTTTTTTCTATTTTTTCTTCATTTCTGGATGGATTCTGATGATATGGATGATAGATTCATGTTTGTGAGTGCATCTGGATGTTATTTAGTGTTTTACATCTTCAGATCTGGTGGAAAAATGAAGATCCGAGCAGATTTTTGGAACTTTGAAGTTTTTCCCGTATTTGAAGATTTTGAAGATTTTTAGCTTTGATTCTTCGTTTTCTGGGCATTTCTTCATGGTTTTGGATGATATGAGGTATGATTCTCAGTGGAAAACGCGTTCCGGATCCATTGGAAGCATCTGTTTTGTCTGAATCTCAACGGTTTGAGCGGATCTGGAAAAACACACACTGACGGTGTAAGTGTGTGTTCTTCGTGTTCTTGAAGATTTGCAGATTTTGAAGACTGTTTTGATCCGATTAGCTACTGTTAATGAAGTGTTGGTGGCCACAACATTGTCGTGGATGGTTTAGCTTCTCATATCGTGCATCATTACGGGTTTTCTTATCATTTTTGGGCAGATTCGAGTTCATCAAGTAAGTTCTTCGTGTTCATCATTTTTCCAGATTTGTTCATCAGTTTTGAAGGTTTGAAGATTGCCTTAGCGGACTTCCAGTGTTCTTAGCGAACTTGTTCTCCTCTCCTTAGCGAACTTGTTTGCTTTAACGAACTTGAATCTGGTTTAGCGAACTTGAAGCTTGTTAGCGTACTTCTAAGACCCCTAGCGGACTTCTCAGTGTGTCTAGCGGACTTCTGGTCGTTAGCGGACTTGTTTTGAGGTTAGCGAACTTGTTGCTGGGTTTTTATCCGAGTTCGTTTCAGAGAATTCTGTTCGTCAAGGGTTGTAGAGAATGTTCAGACGAGTTCAACGAGCTAAGAATCACTGGATTTGGTTGAGAAATGACCGAGATATGGGCTGTTTACGTTTTTCCGGTGGACCACGTTTTTCCGATGATAATTTCCGGCCAGTTAGGGTTTCTGGAGGTTGAAGATGGACCAGGGTGATGTGTCATATGGAGATTGGTTTCCAGGGAATTAATTTCTCTCTCCTTTGTCGGTCAAGGACTACATTCCTTTTCTGTTGTCGAAGTCTGATTGGCCAGCAACATTTACGTGGGCCCCCCTTGCTGATCAAAGAACCGTTGTGAATGGCTGGAACAAAGCAGCTCGTGGTCCCACTCTCCAAAAGAAGCCGTTGAAGGCCTTTGTGCTGGCGCCTTCTGATTGGGCAGCCTCTCCCTCACGTGGATCCTCTTTCTACACCGTCAGATTGTCTTAATCTGCACCGTAAGATCACCATTTGTGCTTTTTTATGATTGGCTGATTGTTACTTCACCTGGATCACCATCTGATCCTTAAATCAGCTTTATTCCCAGCCGTTGGATCATCCTTTATGCTCAAATATGATTGGCTTAATATTTTTGACATGGATTATGGTCTTCTTGAGAGATTTTATACCACTAATGAATATTTTCAGTATTATTCGTTAAACGCGGGGTTTTTCTTATCAGTTTTTCGAGACGAACGAGATAATGCCGCGACGAAATTTCTGAAAATTTTTATTAGTCGCGGATTTATTCTATTTTATTTGGGTTCAAGTTTTTGGTGACTTCAGACCACGTTAGCTAACGATCACTGACGGGATAGTTTCGTTTTTCGGTTAAGCATGCAAACTTTTTCGTTATATCTCACTCTAAGTTGTTTAGCTGACGAAGTGCCGATGTCAACTAACCGGATTAACTGGAATCTCAGTTAAATATTGGAATTTATCCGATTAAATCTCTCGGATGACCGTTTCTTGAAGAAATTTAACAGTTTATTTAATTTTCGCATCCAACCTCAGTCACGCGGATTATTCACAACTGTCAGCATCCGGCTTCCGGTTTTTCGCAAGATTGTCCGATTTCAAGATTGTTTATCCGGTTTCTCTAGGCAACCGATCGCGACGGTTCGACTCTCCGCATCTCATTTTTACGCTTCCGACTTGATGTTTTTGGAGAGATTTAGAGAAATAAGAGGAATTATTATGGATTTGGATATCGGGTCGATTATTCGGAGTTGGAGCATTTTCAGTGTTCGATTGGTTTATCTGATTCGGTTTGTTGCGGTTTTAACTCCGAGATGTAGCATTTTCTCAGTATTGTACCCGACCGTGTGAACCGAGTGAGTCAGAACACTTGGATCTCGAACTGGAGCAACGAGAACAGAAGAAGCTTATTCAGAGGGGGAATCTCTACGACATATTGTCTCCGGTTTATCAGTTTCTCATTGAAGATGTACGGCAGAGCGATTCTTCAGCAGCTGAACAGATTTGAAAGCGTCAGTCAAGGGGGAAATTGTTGGAACTTAAAATCTATGTGACTGACGCCATCAAATCTGTTTACCGAAGCATTCGACTGAAGAATCCATGTGAATTGATTCAGAGACACGGAGTTGTGATGCTCGAGGCTTGCTAGATTGGACCGAAGACCGTTTTCTGGAAAAGTCAACCGTTCGGGTCAACGTAAAAGTCAACGAAAGATCGGTTCGAGCGAGTCAAGCTTCGGATTAATTCAATCAGCTTTGATTTAATTATCAATTTACGTTATTTGCTTTACTTGTAATTTCGTTCATTTGTTACGTTTTTCTGTCGTTAGTCACCCTCACTATATATAGTGAGGGTGCCCATTACAAGGAAAGGAGTCTCCGAATGGGGAGATGATGAATTTCTTGTAGAGTGTGAGATTTCCATTCTAGAGAGAGAGTGAGTCATGGATTCTAGAGAGAGAAAGTGTTCTTCATGATTTCTTGTAACTAATCATTCGGTTATATGAAATCATTCGATATGTTCTTCATCTTTCTTGTTTATGATTATTCATGATTCATCATCATCATCTTCTTCATTTGTTTTGAGTTTTCGAATCCGAACATATTCTTGCTCAAGATCGAGATTCTTGATGTGAAAATCGGTCCTAACAGCTAGCGGGAGCTCAATCACTGGGATATGAAGGAAAGTTCCCTCCCATATTCAAGAAGTTGTTGCCGCACTACTGGAGGTGTCTGGCTCACTACATGCAAAAATCATTTCTGGGAAAGAGAACTAGCTTTGACCAGCTCAACAAAATACATGGAACAGCATTTGTCGCATTGGCCTTATACTGGAAATTCAATTTCTCCAAGATGATGTTGTTAGATTGGATAGGCAATGCTGACCTGAGCGCCCGAGAACAGTTCCTGATGACACCAAGATTTGTACAGATGGTGGTCATGAAGAAATATCCCATGATTGAAAAGAGGGTGGAAAAACTGGATGTTAAGGTGATGGATTGTGGAGTGTTTGGACTACAGACCAACGACAGAAAGGGTAAAAACAATTTTGAAGGAAGACTTGAATGGGTCAAGAAGGGTGCATTTCCCGAAGTGGCAAGGGAATAAGAAGTTGAAGAATCTGATCCTGAAGCCGATGCGCCAACCGTAAATGCATCAGTTGCTGAAGATCAAGATATAGCAGCAACTCCGGCTGTAAATGTGCAAGAAGAAAATGTGGTGATACCCTTTGATGAAGAAAACATTATGGATGATGTTTTCCCAGCTTACGAGAATGTTAATGATGATGACATTTATGGGGATTTGGGAACCATCAGTCTTAAGAGAAGTAGGGACGACATGTTGATGTCTTCAAGCAGTGATGCAACCCCTCCCGAGCTAAACCTGAACGTAGAGGATGTTGTTGAAGAACCCATTCCTGTACGTTAACCATCTCCAAGGAGGAGGGCTGATCCAAGAAGCATAAGATCTGAATTTACTAAGACTAGCTCAAGTCTGATGATGGTTCAACCAACTGGTGAAAGTTCTCAGAATCCAACTGGTGAAGAGGAAAACCCTGTGCAGAATGTTGAAAATCAACCTATCCAAGCTCAGACTGAAACTCCGCTTCTAACCGAACGTAGCCCTGTACGGGAAGAAAGACAATTTCTGGAGGTTGACCACACTTTTGTTGTACCCAGTCCAGTGAGAGTGAGCGTTTCAACTGTGACAAGCCAGCCTACAGCTATTCCAAGCTTCCGTCCATTTCAGACTGCTGAGCTACCAATAGAAATGAGGATAAGCACTGATCCTCATATTAACTTTTTGATTTCTCAAAACAGAATCAGAGAAAATGAGATAAAAGCACTCCAGACTGAGAACAGAAGACTGAAAGACAAGGAGGTGGCTGACAAGAATAGAAAGAAGTATATGTATGAGACCTTGATGGACCTAAAGAAGAAGTTTGCTGAGTTGAAAAACGTTGTAGAGTCAAAGTCCTCTGGTGATCAAGGTCAAAGCTCATCTCAAGGAGTTCAAGGTACAAGTGCTGCTCAAGAAGATGATGGAGATGACACCATTGAGATGTCTAACTATGCCCGAAGTGGAAGGGTCATCTCCAAAGCACCAGAAGGTCACGACAACTGGTTTAAGGAATTCTTTCAAGGACCAGCCCCCACTCAATACACCCTTGATGTTGGTGAAAGCTGTATAGAAAAAAGGGAAGTCGTGAAGCCATTCTGTGCTGGCATTATGACACTGAGAAGAAGTTGTTTGCTGTGATTCGTGACGGCTACAGTCCAGTAGAGTACTATAGAACACGTGCCCAATTTCATTCTTGGACTGAGCCTGAGATTAGAAATCTGCTTAGAGCTCCATACATCAACAGATGGAACAGCACCGAAGGAGATCTTATACGAAACAATCTGATGAGCCATTTGGAAAGCAATTTTGCAAACTTTGAGCTGAAGCAAGTAAGATGGGTCGAGACTGGAACTGACCCAGTAACTGGTGAGCCAATAGGTGAAGCAAGGAGACCACCCACCAAACGCACAAGAGTGATTAATATGTTGGATGAGATCGAAGACGGTACCTTAGTCAACAACTTTGACTGTTGGTGTTATGATCCAATGACTCACGAGGTGGTGGTTCTCTGCAAAGGAATGAGGCAGTTTTGTTTCTACGATCCGGTTGATCTGCTGAGATTTGGAGAAAAAGACATCAAGCTCCTAGCCGCCCAACCTATTCTCTGAGATGAGAATGATCTGGAAAACGCTATAAGGGTGGGGATCTTCCATGGTACAGCTAACTGGATTGTGGCAAATGGATGGTGGTCTAAAAACGTGCAGAATACTTTCAGATTCGGTCTGCAGCTGCCATAGGTGATCTAATGGTTCATGCCTAGGGGAAGATTTTTGGGCTATATTTATTAGAGGCATGAACATTAGTTGTGAACTTAATAGTTAATGGGCTTTTGGGCTAGAATAGTTTACTTTTGGGCCATGTGGGCCGATTTTTATGTGTTTATGATTGGCCCTTTTATGTTTATGATTGGACAAGAGTCTTGTAAGTGAGTAGTATATAAGCTCACATTGTTTTGTTTATGATCAAGCTTTTGGAAAATCAGTTTACCATCTCCTCTCTTATTTGTGTGTTTACGGATCAGTCCACTTGCTTCACGAGAGTAGTGTTTTGCATTAAAGATTCAATCTTTCTTATATATTGAGTCTCTTTCTTCTACTTTCTGCTTGAATCAATCACATACGAGGATTCCGCACTCGTTTGTGATTAAGATATCGTGTGCTTGGTTGATATTCGGACCTACAGCCAGGTTTAGGAGGTATGGGACCTTCAGATGATGATGCATGTGTATTATGAGATTTGGTGTAAGCATTCTGAGATCTTGAGAAATTCCCTCCATCCTTGTTCATTCCTTCTCTTCTTGGTTGCTTGCATTCCCTAGCAAAGTGACCTAATTGGTAATAGTTAAATCATTTTGCCTTACTCTTGTCAAGTCCAATTTGAGCACTTTTATTTCCATTGTATTTTCTACTAGTTCTTTTGTATAAATGTTGAGCTCTGAATGAGACCATAGCCAGTTGTGTGTTGATGTCCATTTCTTCCAGGTCATCAGCATGTATGCATTCTAGATCAGATCTAGTGAAACATCCATGGTTTGTTTCTGCAATATGAGCAAAGTTGTTATAAAATTGAGGTACAATTTCATTACCTCTTGGGGAAGTGGGATAAGTGATCATTGGTGTCTGATCACTGTATTGACATCTCACATCATGAGAAGTAATTAGTGTAGTAGAGATGGGAAGTGTTAATGCAATTGATTTGCTTGAAACACTAGATTTCTCTTTAATCTCCATCTCATGGGCACTTAACATCCCATGTAATTCACTATGTTTCAAGGTTTTAAGATCTTTTTTATACTTGATGCTTACTGTATATACAGTCATACATTAGGTAGAGACCTTAAAAATTTTCTGATGACATTGCCATTCTCCAATTTTACATCATTCACTGCAACTCATCCAGTAATTGTACAAAACGAAGATATTGAGCATTCATGCTTTCACCACTTCTATAAGAGAAGTTTTCATATCTTTATTTAAGTATATCCTTTTTAGTTTCTTTTACTTCATCTGTACCTTCGTACATTTCATTTAGTGCTTTCCATAAATCTAAAGCAGTATTGGAGTTTTTTAAACCAACAAGAACAAAATTTGGAAGTGCTGCTTGTAATGCCCACAATACGTTATGATCACTGATGAGGAAAGGTCAAAATCGGATATGCAAGTGTAACAACAAGGATAAATCGCAGGTGACAATCAAACTAAGATATCTCCAAAACAGCAGGATGCAATTGCGACGGAGCCGACAGCAAGTGCATCCGTTTCACACTAAGGAACTTGCGGACCAAGTTTGTTAGTATAAATAGAACATTCATGAATCATAGAAAAGACTTTTGATTAAGGAGAGATTTTACACCTTTAGTGTGTGTTTTTCTCTCTAGATTCTGAACTTGTACAAATGATCCAATCAATACAGTATCTTCGCGATTCATAATTTCTCTTACTTCTTTCTATAAATTCGATAGTGAGGTCTAGAATTTCATTTTACGTGCGAGTGGGATTTTATTCTTCATCAATTGGCGCCATCCGTGTATTAACTGAATTTGAAAAAGAATGGAGAAATTAGCTGGTGATTCGGCGAAGAAGAACACTGTATTCACATCATCGAGCGCGAGAAAGGTCGATATGAGCTCGAAAGGATCTGGTGGAGGATTTAGTAAGAAACCTTCACTGTTTTCATTCTCAAGTCATGAAAAAGACATTGTTGATTCGATAAAGGATCAGCGAGAAGGAGATGATCCGTTAAGAAGTTCTGATGTTTTAAGT
The DNA here is from genome assembly GCA_039602395.1 of Deinandra increscens subsp. villosa. Lineage (NCBI taxonomy): Eukaryota > Viridiplantae > Streptophyta > Magnoliopsida > Asterales > Asteraceae > Deinandra > Deinandra increscens. The sequence continues at coordinate 95,614 of JBCNJP010002667.1, read as the reverse complement.
GAATTTGATGATGAATTCCTGATACGAAATTTGGAGATCCTGCGAAAACTGAAAGATAAGCAGGATCGGGAATTGTGGCTTCAGGAGGTTCAAACAAAGCTCAAATTCACTCCTGAGCGTGATGTGCCAAAAATGGCAAGTCAGAGTAATGTTCTAGATGATCCTGAGGATGATCCGATCCTCATTAAGAAACCGGCATCTCCAGGTAATATTGTTGGTGGAGTAATTGTTTAAATTCAGCTTTTGTATTTACTAATTATCATAATTGAGAGTTTCAATCTTCAATTATGCGGACATTCATAAGAATGTTTTTGATTCATGACAAATTGTATGAAGTAATGATGCGTTGTTTGAAATTCATTTAAAAAATAAATGAATTTGAAATAACTATGAGAATATGGATTAAACAGCGATTTCCAGAAAATCATATGAAGATTTGAAGGTGTGCTGTTTGAATTTTTGAATATTCGTTAAAATGGCGCGCAATTCTGAGAATCAGATGAAGATTTGAAGATATGATAGGAAAAATCATAAAAGTCAAAAACACGCAACCTGCGTGTCCTTTACGCGATGCAGTCCTTTTTTAATAAAAAAAAAGGAGGGAAAGGCATGTGGCATAATGCATGTGCACATGTAATTTAGATAAACTGAAAATGTTGTATATGTGACGTATAAGCGTTTATAAAAAGCCCTCCATGTGAGGCCTATCCTTGCGAGCGCTAACATTTTGGACGCTCATGCAACTGCTGACAAAAAGCCCTCCATGCGAGGCCTTATCTTTGCAAGTGTCAATATTTTGAACACTTGCACATGTACTTATCCTCTCAGAAGAGGCTCATATGAGTATGAGATTAATGATTGCTTATAAGCAACATCCAAAAGCCCTTTTTAAAAAAAAGGCTTATGTTTCGTATGGTTAATATTCCATGTATGAATGTTTCAGGGGCGACAAAAACATTTGTGCCATATTTTCCTCCTTCAATGCAAGAGCAGTCGAAGTTTGCTAACTAGATCGCTAATGCTCGATTTCCGAAGAAATTAAAGATGCCTACTTCTGTGAAGAAGTATGCAGGCTTGTCAGATCCTGATGATCATGTATTCGATTTTTGGTCAGCAGCCCGTTTGGAATGTTGGTCAGAGGAAACGTGGTGCCACATGCTGGTCCAAACATTTACGGGAGCTGCCAGGGTATGGTATGATTCATTACCCAATGCTCAAATCGTAGGATTTGAAGATTTGAAAGAAAAGTTTTTACGACAGTTTAGTCAACAGCGAAAATGTACTAAAGAGGTTACTGAAGTTCATAATATTCGGCGAAGGAATGATGAGAGTTTCGAAAACTTTGTGGTTCGCTTTAATAATGAGACCATGAAGATAGTTGGTGCTCAGGACCAGTTACGGATTTCTGGTTTCTGTCATGGGGTAAGGCATTCACATTTAGTAGAAAAATTACATGAGGATTTGCCTAAAACCATGGAAGTGTTGATGGATAGAGTGCGAGTCTATGTTAAAGGGCGAAGTGCTTCAGGAAATATTCAAGGTATAAATACTCATAAGCCATCCTCAAAGGGTGCAAATGCAAATGTCAAAAGCATAAATTCAAGTGAAAATACTTACCCACAGAGAAATCTATCTTGGGGAAAGTATAGAACACAACCATATGATAAAAGAAGGGATGGGAATTTTGGAAGAAATAAAAGGAATTGGGAGGCGAAGGCGGAAGAGTTCCCAATCAAGTCATAGAAGTAGGAAGGAAGTTGCAAGGTGAATATAGGGAAAAGTTATTTGAGTTATTAAAAAGAAATGTTGACATCTTCGCATGGGAACCATCGGATATGACCAGTGTTCCGAAGCATTTTGCCGAACATCATCTTAATGTCTATCGTGGTGTCAAGCCAATACAACAGAAGCGAAGAATTGTTGATAAGGTCAGAAATGAAGTTATAAAAAACGAAGTTGATAAACTTGTCGAAGCTGGAATACTAAGGGAGGTACATTACCAAACTTGGGTTGCAAACCCAGTCTTAGTCAAGAAACCAGATGGCTCCTGGCGTATGTTTATAGACTTTAAGGATCTAAATAAGGCATGTCCTAAGGATTGTTACCCCTTACCAGAGATAGATTTTAAAGTCGATTCTTTGGCTGGGTATAAGTGGAAGTGTTTCCTTGATGCATACAAGGGATATCATCAAATCACTATGGCTGCGGAGGATGAAGACAAAACAGCTTTTATTACAAACGAAGGCCTTTTCTGTTATAAAAAGATGCCTTTTGGCTTAAAGAATGCTGGGGCAACGTATCAAAGATTGATGGATAAGACTTTCCAGGCACAAGTGGGAAGAAATTTAGAGGCGTATGTTGATGATGTAGTCATCAAAAGTTGTGAGGAAAAGGACATGATTGATGATATTGAAGAAACATTTGGAAATTTAAGGAGAATCAACATGAAATTGAATCCTAAGAAGTGCTCACTTTCTATGGAGGAAGGAAAATTCTTGGGAGTTTTGGTAAATAATAACGGAATACAAGCACATCCGGAAAAAGTAAAAGCAGTGTTGGAAATGTCTCCACCAAAAACCATTAAAGAGATTCAAACTTTAAATGGTCGATTGGTTGCATTGCACAAGTTTCTTTCGAAAGCAGCAGAACGAACAGTTCCGTTTATAAAAGTATTAAAGGAGAGTTTGAAAGGAAACAATTTTGAATGGACACTTGAGGCTAATAAAGCCTTTAAAGATTTAAAAATGGATCTTATTACACTTCCTACTCTGACTGCTCCCAAAACTGGGAGAAAAACTAGTGATGTACTTAGCAGTTACTGAGAATGCCGTTAGTGCTGTGTTGATGGTAGAAAGAGAAGAAAAACAAATCCCAATTTATTATGTTAGTAAGATGTTAAAGGATTACGAGACAAGATATCCGATAGTGGAAAAGGTAGTTCTGGCATTGGTACAAGCAACTCGTCGCTTGAGAAGGTATTTTCAGGCTCATACTATTGTCATCTATACTTCTTTTCCTATCCAAAACATCTTAAGAAAGCCTGAGATGTCGGGAAGATTGGTGAGATGGGCTATTGAATTGGGACCTTTTGATATTGAATTCAAACAACGTACTTCAATTAAAGGCCAAGTGATAGCTGACTTCTTAGCCGAAGTGCCAGAAGGAGCAAATGTAAATTGCGTTTCTGTCCCGGAACCCACTGAGAGGATGTGGATCTTGCATACTGATGGATCATCCAATTCCGATGGGTCTGGAGCAGGTAAAACTTCATCATAAGCACCTTCTATTTACAAAATTAGCATATGCTTATGATATATTAATCAATTCTCTTAACTTCCAGGACTAATCTTGAAAAGTCCTGAAGGGGATGAATTAACATATGCGATAAGATTTGGCTTTGCGGCTTCGAATAATGAAGCAGAGTATGAAGCGTTACTGGCAGGTCAGGACGTATAATTTGTTAAAAATTTAAGCGTTCTGTTTAAAGAAAAAAAGGGGGGTATGAGTATATAAATACTCATGCATCTTTTAAGCAAATGCATTTAGAGAAAGAATTCGCATGTGCATTTGTAGAAGTATTATCTGATGCATATACGCTTATGTTTAAGTACTCATTTGCATATGCAGTTGTTTTTTGGAAACGACATTTACAACTGTTAATTGATAATTTTGGCAGGATTGAGGTTGGCCAAGAAGATGAAAGCTAAACAATTGATAGCGTATGTGGATTCGCTGTTAGTGGCAAGTCAAATTGCCGGAACATATGAAGCAAAAGGAAAATATATGGCGTTATACTTGGAGCAAGTGCAAGAGCTCATAAAGAGTTTCGACAAATGCGAAGTGCTACACATATCTAGAAGTCAAAATAGGAAAGCGGATGCTCTAAGTAAATTAGCATCTGTGGCATTTGAACACCTTGCAAAGGAAATCAGAGTGGAATTGTTGGAAGCTCCTACTGTCAATCTGAAGCTAACAGCGGATGTACAAATATACGAAGGTAGTTGGATGTGGCCGATAATAAAATACTTGACAAAAGGGGAACTTCCAGATGACAAAGAACAAGCAAGGCAAGTGAGAGTAAATTCGCTTCAATACCAAATGCAAGATGATACTTTATATCGAAGAAGTTTTTTGGGTCCCCTATTAAGATGTTTGTTGCCAAGTGAGGCAGAGTGGGTTGTTAAAGAAGTGCACGAAGGAATTTGTGGTATTCATGCAGGAGCTAAAATGGCGGTGGCAAAAATTATGAGTCTTGGCTATTATTGGCCAGGTATGTATAGAAGTACCTTTGAAGAGCTTCAAAAATGCCAAGCATGTCAAGCATATGCTCCAGTGAGTATGCGAGCTAAAAATGAGCTTATCCCTGTGATATCCGCTTGGCCATTTCAGAAATGGGGTATGGATATAGTAGGGCCATTTCCGGTCGCAAGTGGGGGAGTAAAGTTTCTCATAGTTGCTATTGACTATTTCACGAAATGGGTTGAAGCAAAACCTTTGGCTAACATCTCTGGAAAACATGTAAAAAAATTTGTGTGGGAGCATATTGTATGCAGGTTTGGTTTACCCTTATACATCATAACTGATAACGGGCAACAGTTCGCTGGAAATCCATTTGCGGAGTGGTGCGAAGAGCTTCATATAAATCAGATCTTTACATCAGTTGCACATCCGCAGGCCAATGGTCAAGTGGAAAGGGCAAATCGAAGTCTTGTTGAGGGTATAAAGATGAGATTAGGAAAGTATGGAGGTAGCTGGGTTGATGAATTACCACATGTGATGTGGGCACATCGAACCATGCCTAAAACAAGTAATGGTGAAACGCCATTTAGTCTCGTATATGGAAATGAAGCCGTTATCCCTGCCGAAATTGGAATACCCAGTTACCGTCTGCAAGTGCAAGTGACAGATAACGAAGAGGCGCTGAGAACTAATTTGGATCTTTTGGAGGAGCGAAGAGAAATCACAGCTATACGTGAAAGCAGGTATAAAAAAGAAATGGCTAAATATTACAACGCAAAAGCAAAGGTGCATCAATATAAAGTAGGAGAATATGTTTTGCGAAACAATGAAGTTAGCCGTGCTCTTCCATTGGGAAAAATGTCTCCCAAGTGGGAAGGTCCGTATATCATTAAGAAAGCTATAGGAAACGGATCATATATACTTGAACAAATCGATGGGGCTGAACTTGCAAGAGCTTGGAATGGAATTCACCTCCGGAAGTGTTATATGTAGGCAGATGTTGGAATGTTGCAAGATTGAGGAATTGCTTGTATTTTGAATATGGAAAATGGTTTTCTTAAATAATAACATTTCAATTGCGAAGTTGTGAGCGTGCTTAACACCATTAGTACATTTCATATGCACATGAACATATGTATATACGCTACATGATCCATAAAATCACTTGTCAATATGATAAGCAAATTATTTAGAACTCTTTGATGGTGGAGTTGAGTTATTATCTCTTGTGAAAGGAATAATAACCCAAGATGAAGTTATGGTTTCATCTTGTCCTTAACTGTCTCAATAAGAAAAGAGTGCATGTTAAGAAGAGGTGATCAGGCCGGACACCTTGTTAACATAATTTTTGTTAACAAAACCCTAAGGGGTGAAGGCCAACTCATTCAGGAATTGCATCTATAATCTTTCCTATTGAGCACCCCAAGGGTCGCAAGTGCCACTTTATAATTTAATTTGTAAAGTTGGACTTGTGGGTTAACCATCCAAGCGATTGGGTTAATCATTTCTTACCAAAGAATGTAAGAAGGGAATACCATAAAGAAGTGATTTGTAACTATACGTGAAAATATGTAATGAGTAAGGTGGTTCAATATTTATGTTGTTAATACTTCTATGAGGTGGACGCATTTCATAGGAGGGAAACACATATGTTGGATTTATCCTATGATTTATAAAAATTTCACCAAAAGTTTAAGTCATGGTATTTATGAAGAAGGATTCATAATGTCCTTAAAAGTCTGATATTCATATAAGATTAGATACATAAATTAAAGAAAGGCTGTACAATAATGCAAAATAATAAAACCATCATAAGACCTACAACAAAGAATGGTTAAACCCCATTTGCAAAAGTAAGTGTATAACTTACACTTCTATCGCAAGTGTACTATTCATTAGGCAAATTACAAAGCAATTTTATGAAGAATGGATCATGAGGTCTAAGCGTTAATTGTCAAAGATATCATAATGTTCCTAGAACAAGCATAGTAACATTTCCGATTTAAAAGTAGTAAGTTCATTAGCCACATTGTTCAAAGGTTAGAAGTGCAAACACATGCACAACCAACATACAAAAGTAACCAAGTGTATCATACCATACGAACATTAAAAAAGTAAATTGTCTAAGATGCCACTGCATAGGTGGACTTTGGAGAATAATTGTTTTCACAAAAGACAAAGTTGATTACAAACCAACTTTAGTTACCTGAAGAAGAGGAAGGCTTGGAACTGCTGATGGGTTTAAGCATCTCTTTCATCTTCTCCACATCAGACACATCTAACTGGGACACTTGCTCTATGATATTGAAAGTCATGGATTGAAGAGATTTCAGGCGATCAAGCACCTTATCACGTGCACTAGCATCATATTCTTGAAAGAATTGATGTCCGTCTCATTCTTTGATGCATGAGCAAGTCCGCATTTGATGCTCTCATTAAAACCCACAGCATTCACAGCTTGATTAAGACTTAAAGCCATAGGGATAACTTCTGAGTGAACTCTTTTTGCAAGCAGGCCAAGACCTTCAGCAATGAGCCACTTGCTTTTGTCCTTCAAAGTATTGTTCTCAGACTGTAGAACCTCTCTCTCTGCAATCATGGCTTTTATAGTCTCTTCTAACCTTCCTATCTCTGTACACAAGGAGATCCAATACAAATGAATTTTACTTATACATTTATGTATGATGAACTAGATATAGTAAAGGATGTGAAAGCATTACCTTTCTTAGCATCAGTTGCTGATTCCTCAAGCTTAGTATTTTCTTCCAGAAATTGGTTTTTCAAGAAAAGCTCATTGTCTTGAGCCTGTTTCAAATTTCTTTTTGCTTCTTGTTCCAAGGCAATCAACTTCCGGTTATGCATCTTCAAACTTTCCACCTCGCCTAGTAAGGTATTGGTCTTCACTTGCACATCAATGGAACTGGAATTTAGTTTCGAGAGCATGTGCCTCTTTTGAGATTCTGCAAGTTCTTCCACTTTCGCTTCAGCAATCACCCATCTCTCATACAAATCTGCCACCAAGTTCTGCTGTTTCGCATGTGATGTCATGAATTCATTAGAGAACACTTCATGAGGAACTTGGTGAACGCTAGACACATCTGTTGGTGTGCTACTTAGCAGGGAAAGTTTCTTGGCAACTAATGGGTCTTTGTATGACTGACTTGATAGAACATCCCACTTGGGAACAAAGGGTTCAGTGACAGATGCATGTGAAAATTCTTTAGCTGAGCTTGTTCTCATGCTTACTAGTTCAATTTCTGTCTTAAGCCATTTCGAAACAGGAACACCAAGTGATGGGAAGGATTTTGAAAGGGAAGATGAACTTGAAGTTTTGGCAACAACAGAAGAAATTGGTTGAGTGTTCTGCAAAAGAGGGGTGTTAATTAAAGTTTGGTCGGTCATATCGGGTGAATTCAGCAAAAAATCAGAAATATTAAATTCCTTATCATAAGGAGGGGTTACCGGTGTTTCAGCGGTATTGGCCATAGCATCCTCATCAACCACTTCCAACCTTCCGGAAGTGCTCTTGGAAGGAGATTGAGTGATTAATCGGGGAGACTTCCTCTTATAAGCATCCTTCCCAGTATGGGGTTTGGGAGGACGCTTCATCATTTTTCCTTTAGCAACATGAGACATGGTGGTAGTAACAGTAGCATCACTTCCGATATCTCTTCCTTTTTCACTCATATCATTTGTTAGGAGAACTTTCAGTTGTGGAGAGGTTGCAGAAGGGGCTTCTTCAGTTTTTGACCCAACAATTCGGTCATACATATCTTCAATAGACAGGGATTCTTGATTCCCTTCAGTTGCATTTGTATCATCAACATCCATAGTTTCTGCTTCAGGACGGATTTCATAGAATGAAGACGAAGTCTGATCCAGGAATGGTACTGTAGTTTCATCAATCTTTTCCGCAGACAACTCTAATCCAGAGAAACTCTTCAAGCCCAGAGCATTGTACATCTCCATTTCTGAAAGTAAAAGAAAACTTGTTATGACAGCATATACAAGTTATCATTAAAGGGATCGCAAGTGTAAAACTTACCCTCCTGGTGGTATTGTAAAATAGGCCACAATTCTGGCTCAAACCAAGCCTTGCTAATCCTAGAAACAAGCAATATACATTCTGGAAGTTCACGAATGGGGCTAGCCACACTAACCAACCGATCAAAATTCACTTTCGGATACTCACTTTCTTCGGGAATAACATCATGAACAAAGTCATCAATTTCTCTCCATCTCATAGTTGGAGGGATGCATCGATCATCCACATAGAAAACCTGGTTCTTCCAAGACCTAGGGTTTGGGGGAAGAGTGGTACTAAGCCTAGATACCTCACGGCGGCGTTCAAAAGCATACCAATAGCCTGCCATAGTTATCCGATAAAAAGCCCTAAATAGTACAATGCTTGGAGATACACCTACTGCCCTACTGGAAACTTCGAAGTGGCTTAATCGGGAAAGCCCTTGTGGGTGCATTTGAGAGATATGTACTCCAAACTATGATAGGGCTCGAATCAAAAACTTGGTAAAAGGAAGCCTATAATTCCCAAATCGAAACATATCGGCATATATACCAATTTTGCCATCTTGAAGAGAAAAAATCGATACGTTGGGTTCTGGCAAAACAGGGTTGAGAGATAACGGAATGTGATATTTTTCAATCAGGGCATCTAAATCACTCGGACTTAAAGTAGAGAAAGATGAATGCATGTTATGTTTTGATGATTCTTCATCAATTTTGATAATAGGAGAAGTCATCGTTGAGAAAATTAAAGAAAAGTTATGGAAACTAACCTTAGGAAAGTAAAATGAAGAAGATGATTGAGAGAAAATGCTGGAGGAAGATTTGAAAGAAAGTGAGAAATGTTTGGGAATTTATGAAGGAAAAAGGATATAAACCTCCTTAAAACGGTTTAAATCCATTATTTGAAATTCAAAAAAGAATAATTGTCTCGTCAACAAACCTCGTGCTGACACGTGTTCTGAAAAACTGACAAGAAGTACCATCACGCTTAATGATCTCCTGACAGATGCTTACGCATGCCATTTGCATTTGCAATAACCAACAGTCGGTTATTATAACATTTGCGAATGCAAGTCTCAGTAAAAAAATTGCGTTTCCGATTCTGTAAATTACTAAAGTCCTTAAGTTATAAACTTATAACATAAAGGACTAGGGGGGCTGGAGGACCCTTGCGATAAAATTTTTATTTAATTTTTCTCAAAGTAAAAGGTCATGGTTATACTCTTTTTTATCCTAAGCTTTGGTTTTTCCTAAAGGTTTTCAGAACGAACCTACTGTTCCCATGGGTACCAAGCTGGTACACTTTGCAAATTTGAGAAACCCCAATGTTCAACCCACGGGTACGATTGAGATGGTGAAGTGTGAAGAGGATTCGCCAAATCATTGGTATGACTTGGGAGTAAGCTAAGTTGGTGACCGAGAAGAACTCGTTTACGAAAGGAGGGAACGGAAAGGTCATGCCGATGAGGAAGGGATAGTATATAAAACACACCCAATCAGAAGAAACGTGGTCAGCTTTCAGACGAGGGTCATAGGGGTGGAATTCGGTTCCGGCAGGAAAGCATGAGGATCGCTGCAACATCTCAATCTTGCGATCTTCGAAGTTGCAGGTTTCTTCCTCACTCGCCGGAAGTAAACCCTGATCAGTGAACCCGGTGTCCACATTTTCGGGGATGATGGTGCTAGAACGGAGTATCTTCTTGCCCATTGTAAAAGAACTAAAGAAGAAGAAGAGAAAATAACTGACCTGTGGAAATCAGAGAAGCTCTAGGGTTTCCGTAAGATGTGTGAAGATTATGAAGGAAGAATGAAGCTTTTAAAGAAAAATATGCCAACGGACACCTCGCTTGGAAGTTGGGCCGGATTAACTTCTCTTTGATCATGATTACGTTGGTGATAAGACAGGAAATTCAAATTCTTGACAGCTGGCTCACATGCACCATCCGCCAAAAATTTGGGGGCTATTGTTGGTACCAGATTTCAGGATATCTCGAGCAGCTCGGAGAGGCTCACAAGCACTTCACTATAAGGATCTTGAATTTTATTTTCAGCTAACGATTGCTTCCCCTTTGTTTAGTTTTTGCAGATGACCCTCGATATGACACACGTGCCCTAAAGACTCGGTCAACTATCACAAGACGTGGACCAAGTGGACTCAAATGGCTAGCTAGGCGACGTGGGATTAGTTGCTAATTTTTAGGGAGTTAGTTATTATGTAATCTTTCATATATATCGAGCTATAGGTCTGCACACAACACACAACATTTTTTCTCGAAACTCTCTGTAACACTTAGAATACGAGCTCACTTCATTTGTACTTGAACAATTTCCGTTATATAAATATTTGAGGCAGTAGGCACTTTAAGCCGGCTCCCGAGGTTTTTTGCTAGGATCCTTGAGGATACTCAGGGATTCCTGGATTTTTCCCTCGTTACATCCTTGTGTCATCATATAAACTTACATTTTCATTTCCAAATCCATCAAACACACTACCTCACTTACAAAGATTGATCAACTAATTGCTGTGGCAGTTTTTGACCAAAACACTTCCCATTGGTAATTATACCTTGTCCAGAAATTTTTCCCTCAGTGCTTCCAAAAGCAACTAGTACTCCATTAACTCTTTTTGTATTTTTAAATAGGTCTTTATTTCTGTCACGTGGCAAGAACATCCACTATTTACAACCCAAATGTTGTTCTGAGATTTATCTGATGTGATCTGCACATGTTGAGACAAAATATGAGTTAATTTCTGAGTGAGACCCAAGCCTTTGTGGTCTTGGGTCTTCCCATTGCATCATTGTATTTGTACTCCTTGAGTACAAGCGTTTGAGTCACTTCTATAGTTTTGAAGACTCAGCTTTTGACAGACCATGGATTAAAGAATTCTGACTCTCTTGGGGAATAGAAAAATAGTTTATTTTAGACTGAAAGTCTATGTCCTTTTTTCTTGTGACTTTTTTTCTTGATCAATATTCCCTTTGTTTTCTTGCCTTTGTTGTTTCAGAGAAATTTAGTTTGAGATCTGAGGGTTTTCTCTGAAATGCCTGTTTTTTTTACCATTTGAAACAATTTAATTTGATTAGGACAAAAATCTTTGTTTAAAGTCCTGGAGTTCTTTTCGGAGTAAGTTTTGTCATCCAAGGTAATTTGACCTTGGGCATGTGAAAATGGTCTCCCGAGGTAACTTTTACCTAGGGTGCCCTTTTTCTTTCGTTTTGATGCTTTCCAAAGTGATTTTCTCCCTCTGAGATAATTTTTACCTCGGAATCATGAATTTTGCCTTCCGAGATAAATTTTATCTCGGAATCAAATTTTCTTCCTCTAGGAGCAGAATTACTCCTAAGTTTCTGTTTCTTCTGAGTTTTAGTGATATGAAACTGTTCAAATTTCTCAAGGTCATGATTGCTGAATTTTCAAATCTTTGCTTGTCAACAGAGTTTGATTGTGTCAGTTCTGAGTAAAACTTATTTTGACCTTTTGACTCTTTAGAGTTAACCTTTTTGTTGACGTTATCACAGACAAATTTTGATTTAATAGAACCTTCTATTTTTTCAGTTGTTTGACTTTTGACAGCTTGACTAATATTTAAAAATGGATTGTGATGACAGTTGATAGCATGATGACCGAAATTTCCACAGATCAAACATTCCTTTATCATTTTTAACTCAAATTTTTTTGAGACTGAAAGTGTTTTCTCATTTGAAGAGTTTTGAGAGGAAGAAGATTCAGTTCCTTGGGTGTCTTTCAATTTCTAGAGAGTTTTCTTGTTTCTAACAGAATTGCTGTAAATTTGAGGTTCATTAGTGACAGCAGCTACTAATAAGACCTTTTCAGTTTTTAACTCAGATACATCATTGGAATTTGAAATTTCTTTTCTTGTGCTGATAATGGGATCAGGGGTAAGTTGAACTTAAGTTTCTTCATTCTTAACCTTTTTCACACACTCAGTGTATGAATAAGGATAAGTGACCTTAATTATACCCAATTCCATTATTCAAATGATTTCCTGTTGCTTTCTGACTTTGCCACAGTTTTAAGTTTTTCTCATTACTTGCCTGTAGTTTTTCACAGTCAGCAGTTGCAACAGAGAATTTGATTTCACAGAGACTCAATTCAGATTATATTTGCTCATTTTATTTGTTTGCAAATTCTAATTTAGAAAGCAAATCCTTGATTTGAGTAACAAGATTGGATTTTTCATGTTCTAATGCACTAATACTGTTGATTAGTTCTTCAATCTTATTATTGTAGGCAATGTCAGTTTTTCTAGAGTATTCTTTGATTTCTTTTATACTTGTCATTTCCTCAATCAGTTCAAGGTTATGTTTTCTATAATTTTCTATTTGTTCAGCACATTCAGTTTTGCAAAGAAGAGAAAGTACTTCATTTGGAATTTCAGTGTTTACCTCATAGTTTGAAGAGGTATCCATGGATGAAGTAGATGAGTTTTCAGCAGAGTAAGAGATTTTTTTGGCCATTAAAGCATGATTGATAGGAGAGAATTCTTGCATGATTTCTTCCCAATCAACACAACTGGTTTGATTAGCAACAAGTGTAGTTGCATGGCTTTGTGGCTTTGAGCTTGATGAAGGAGTAGTGGGACTCTCAGTTGATGCCTTTGAGGTTGAAGGATCTGATCTTGAGCCTATAGCATGTGTGGGATAGGTAACTGGTGTGTATGCATTGTGAGGTCACTGATATTTGTTTCCTCCATCTTGGCTTGTGTTCTCTCTTCAGGGTTGCTTGCATTCCCAAGCAAAATGTCCTAATTGGTGATAGTGGTAGCATTTAGCTTTACTCTTGTCCAACCCAATTTGAGCATTTCTATCTACATTGAATTTTCTGCCTGTTCTTTTGTAGAACCTTTGTGCACGTAAGGAGATCATTGCTAGTTGTGTGTTGATGTCCATCTCTTATAGGTCATCAGCACTGAAGCATTATAGATCTGATCTAGTGAGCCCACTCAGATTGTTTTTTGCATTATGAGCAAAGTTGTTATAAAAGATAGGCATGATTTCATTACCTCTAGGTGATGTAGGATAAGTGATCAAAAGAGCATGTTTACTGTAGTGACTTCTGTCTTCATGAGCAGTGATAAATGCAGTAGAGGTTGGAATGGTCAAATTTACTGGCTTGTTAAGAACATCTGACTTTTCGTTGATTTCCATTTCATGTGCACTGAGCATCCCATGAAGTTCACTCAACTTCAAAGTTTTGAGATCTTTGTTATACTTGATGATAATAGTGTATACTGTCCAGACATCAGGAAGTGATCTTATAAACTTTTTGATCACATCGCCATTTTCCATCTTCAAATCATTTCCCTATAGTTCATCCAGAAGTTGAACAAAATATAGATACTGAGCATTCATACTCTCATCATTTTGTGAGAGAAGTTCTCATATATCTGTTTTAGGACATCCTTCTTATTTTCTTTTACTTCATCAGTTCCTTCATACATTTCGTTTAAAGCTTGCCATAAATCGAAAGCTGTTTTGCAATTTTTGAAACCTACGAGAACAGAATTTGGAAGTGATGCTTGTAATGCCCATAAAGCTTTGTGATCTCCCTCAACCAACTTGTGGTCATCATCGGAATAGTCAACAACAGCTTTTACTATATCTACACTAGGTGTAGTAGTAGATTTTGCTGTAGGCATAGTGGGGCCATACATAACAGATTTCCACATTCTGTAATCAGAATGAGGAAGATAGCCTATCATACGTTATTTCCATGTATCAAAATCGTCGGGCATGAATGATGGTGGTTTGTTTGAACTACCATTTCGTGATTCTCTCATGATTAAGTATGAAAAGGTGGAAAGAGTGACTTTTTACTAAAAACAGAGTATGTGGGTAAAACAGAGTTTTAAAAACTGATTTTGTATTCATGTTTTCAAAACGCGAGCCAAGGTTCTGATACCACTTGTAGGATTGAAATCTGGTTAAAGAGTCACTACTACAAAAAATGCCTTTCTTGACGCGCAATGCGTGTCAAGAAAGGGGTCAGATGACGCGCATTTGCGCGTCAAGGAAGGCCATGTCAAGAAGCTTCTTGACGCGCAAAATGCGTGTCATCCTGTGCTTGACGCGCGAACGATGACGCGCATTTTATGACGCGCATTGCGTGTCATAAAACGCGCGTCAAGGAAGCTCCCGTCATAAAGGTAGATGACACGCATTTTGCGCGTCATGGATTTTAAAAAATAATAAAAAAAATTAATTTTTTTAGAATCACTAATATCCACATTAATTGATAATTAACCTGATAATACAAAATGAATATACACTTATAACAAAATAATGCATTTCATATATATAGAGCAAACATTATTACAAAGTTAGGAGTTTACATAAAATAAATAAAAAACTATGAACTAAGTAGCTAATTAAACAAGAAGCAAACAAGATGAAAGAAAAGCCATACGGCTTGATCCCTTATCTCTAATCCATTGCTGCATTATTTGACTCCAAAGAAGAATACCTGCAAAACAACAACATAATTTAGGGCACACACTAAAGGTAGCAAAATTCTGTAATTCGGATAAATGCTCAAGCAGAACGGGTTGGCCTGGACATACCTATATTTTATAAACTTTACAAAAGTATAATATCACAAACAATCCACGTTCTGATGTTATTCAAAACTAAAAATCAAATGAAGAAAAGTAGAAGAAGAAATGCAGTAGTTTGAACTCAAATTAGTACTTATCATATTTTGAGCTCAAATTAGTACTTCGAAATGCTACACAAACAACATGACAACAATTACAATCCTAAATCATACATCTAACATATGATTTGTGCATAAATAATAAAACTACAATGACAATATAGAGTTAATCCACAAACATAGAACATTTAACCAAATATTTCCTAAACTTGCAAAAATTCATTTATCCATCAAAGTATTAGTATAACAAACTTTTTTGGAACCAGATAATTAAATTGTTGTTGTACCTATAGATTGCCCATTGTAAGGCCTGACCTTCATAAAGCCAGCGGTTTCAATCTACAACCGTAAGAAATTGCAGTTGACGCTTAGCAGCATCCAAGAGATCTTCACTTATTGAGATATTTTGTGCTGCATTCCACTCTGACCCCCCCCCCCCTGTTTGATGACCATTTTGATCCTCACCTACAAGGGATTGTTTTTCTTGAATATTTTTAATGTCTAATCTACAGTTTTCTTATGAAAAGAAGACATGAACGGCTCACATACCTGCCCGGCTGTTTTGTTTAATGCCCAGTTGAAAGAAGGCTGATCGTTAGCTTTCTTTGCCTTTGCCGAGGGTTGAATTTGAAGCTCTTCAATTCACTTTTTCATGACTAATTTGCACCCGCTGTTGGGTGCCTTAAATCATACAGCTGCAAATATAAGTCTGTCCTTTTTTCCCTGGCGGCAGCATGACATTAAGGTGGTCCAGTGGGTTTATCTGGTCATGATTAACACGTTATTTTTTTTATAAAACAACACATTTTGACCAAAGTAAAAATAGACATAAAAGATTTGCAAATCAACCCCATACAACCCTTTTGACCCGTATTTTAAGATAGCAGCAGAGTTGAGACTTAC
Source organism: Deinandra increscens subsp. villosa (assembly GCA_039602395.1). Classification (NCBI taxonomy): domain Eukaryota; kingdom Viridiplantae; phylum Streptophyta; class Magnoliopsida; order Asterales; family Asteraceae; genus Deinandra; species Deinandra increscens. The sequence continues at coordinate 79,771 of JBCNJP010002667.1, read as the reverse complement.
AGCAGCCATGTCATCCATTAAGTACACATCATGACTTCCTTTAAGGTAAGGAAATGGGTCTGCTAACCAAACCATATCAACATCATTGTACATCACATTATATCCAAGCTCTAGTAATTAAAGTAAATGGAGCGGCCTTCTGGAAGTGAAGTAGAAGAATCCCTGAAAATGGAAACCAAAAGCATTAATTTACATGTTAATAATGTTCCACACAACTTGTAAATCATCTAACCTTAAGTTTATTATCATAACATAGAGCTCAAAGCCTCAAATACATGTAGAACAAGTTACGAGTGTTTCTTATGCAACCAGGTTTATGTGCATTCCTTCTTTAGCTTTGTTTCCTTGGTGGACTCGAGCATCAACAGCAGGAATGTAAACGAAACTATACAAAAATGATTATACAGATTATTACAAAATTTTAAGATAACTCGAAGAATGAACCTGCTGCATCGAGTCTTTGGCGGACTGCGCGGCATTGCAAGCCTGGCCCATCAGCTGGCTGCTCTTTTCCTAACACCAAAAGATGCTCTGAGATGGCGGATTAGGAAATAAATAAACCGTAATATAAAATAGTTCAAAAAGATAATTTCATAAGAATTAGAAAGAATGGTATTGAAAAATAACCTGAGATTGGGCCTTAGCCTGGGCAGTTTCTTGTTCTGCAGCACTCTGAGAGTTGTTCGTATAGAGGTTGATATTTATAAGAGTAAAAGTTAAATAAAAAAGGGCTGATAGATTGTGTTGATCAGAAGATATAAATGGAGTTGGTTATTATAAGGCTAATAAGATCAAACCAACTGGTCCATGACATGTGTGCTATCTTTTTACGTAAATGCTGCTAAAAAAATTCTTTTTATGTAAATATTTGCAAATATGTTATGTGTTCTTGGTTACAATGGGAACCTTTCTTAGAGAATGAGTCCACTAATTACAGATGTTGGGTGAATCTTGTTTTTCACAGGATCATTTGCTCTCTGCAGAATAACCATATGACAATATATTTATATATATAACAAAACTAATTGGTAGCCTTACTCAGTAAACTACTGTACATCAATTACCCCTCTTATATTATACCACGTGTTACTTCAGCCAATAGGATACTCCCACACACATACAACGTCTTCTTTCTCTTCTACGCGTGTAGAATTGTTGTTTCTTCTGTACACTCTCTTTCTTTTTTCTTTATAGATACAACATACTTTCTCTCTCTGTACACTCTCTTTCTTTATAGATACACAACATATTTTCTCTCTCTCTCCTATAGATACAACATACTTTCTCTCTCTTTACACTCTCTTTAAGTCTAATTTCTTCGTCAGTGACACTCTCTCTCTCTTTCAAGGATGTTTTTTTCTTTCTGATTCTTTTATTTGTTTGCTCTGTTAGCGGCGATTTGCAGAATGGTGGTATATTGTTTTTAAGCTGCCGCCACCTGATTCTCAGGTTGGTTTTCATTTGTATTTTGTTTTATGTTTAAGCAGTGATGGTGGTCGCTTGAGGCAAATACGTGTTTATCGCAACAATACCGAACCAGAGCTCTCTCGACGTTGTACTTTTACGCGATTTTTGGGGTTAGGTTTTTTTTTTAAGTGGTTTCTCTCAGATCTTTCATTTGTTGATTGTTTTCATGATTTTGATTTGGAAGATCTGTTTGTTTGAGATTTCTATATGTGGCCTTTGTACAATGTATGTGATTTTGGGGGTTTAGGGTTTTTTTGATGTTTTTAATCTTATAGCTTTCATCTAGATATATTTATGTGAGGTTGGGTTTGATTTCGAAGCAAGGTTGTAATTGATGTTTAAAATATATTTCTGTGAGGTTGGGTTTGATTTCGAAGCAAGGTTGTACTTGATGTTTAAAATGAGTTCATTTTTTAGACAATGATAATATATCTGGTTTGCTAACAGGGGTAAAATAGAGTTAGAAAAAAATATGGGGTTGTGATGTTAAGATTGAGAGAGGGTGTTAGGCATTTCAAATATGCAATGGTGGTGATGATAGATGCAGAGTGGTGGTTTTTACCTGTTCATGGTTTTGCAAATGGTTTTGCAAATGGTTTTGATTTTAATGGTTTTAAATTTAAATCTATATATAAAATAAAAAATGGATAAAGTACATGAAATAGTAGGCAACATGAGTCTCTCAAACAATGGACCTGTACTTTTACATAGAAAAATTCAAAAATGTAGATATCGTTTTCTAAATATCTTTATTATATAAATATGAATTTTTAAATAATTTTAGTTAATGCTCTCCCAATTACAAACCACACCTCAAATTTGATCAAAAAGAAAAAATAATAAATAAATTTGATCAAAAAGAAAAAATAATAAATAAACCAAGGAGATTTTTGAAAAAGTTGCAAATCCATTAAAGGAAGTTAAATATAGTTATTTTTCATTTTATTATACGTAACATTACTTATAACATTAATGGTAATTATATTTTACTATTTTTACAATGTACAAAAATAATAATGTGTATCTTACGTTTATTTAAAAAGTGTTGATATTGGTAATAAATTGAATGTTTGATGAATTCTGTTGATATTGGTGTTAGTTGCTTCGTAATATTCCTTATTTTACTTTTATACACATGTTCTAATTTTATATACATGTTCTAATTCTAATGAATAGAATTCTTTATTTTTGAGTTTTCTACCTTAAACATATATAAGTGAGATATTGTTTATGTTGTCGTATCAAAAAACTAAACAACGATCGTTAATGTATGAGAATGGCCAACGCTACATCAAACATATGTAGTATATGTATAATTTTGTATCAAAAAATAAATGAAATGAAACCTAACGAAACGTGCCATAACACATGGGTATTTATCTCGCCTCTATCATAAGCGTGTTGTCCGCTGCAACGCGTGGACGAGGTAAAATTCTTGTTAAAAAAAAATTACAAGAAAACTAATATGTCACACCCCCTAAATAACCACTAGCGGAGTTTATACCGTTAAGGGGTGCGAGCAAACCAGGACCACAACCATTAGTTACAAATACTAAACGAATCAGAGTAAGTCCAAATATTTATCATAAAATAAAGTCTCAAAATACGCAGCGGAAAATATATCGTCTTAGCACTAACCACGTGCTTTACAAATCAATGTTTTAAATTCCCAATTAAGTTTAACCAAAATAAAAGTCTTCGTGTGCCATGCCAACCCGCTCCGGATACTCCTCAGCGATCTGCAAAAGTTTAAACCACGCAAGTGTCAACCTAACGGTTGGTGAGTTCACAGTGGGCTTGTCACGCAGTGGCCCGGTCTCATAATCATAAACGTATCAACATATACTTAAGTAATATTTATTTGTGAAAAGCAATGCTCTGTAATGTCCAAAATCATAGTAACGTGGTTTAGAAATATTAATGTCCGTAACATACGTTATCGGGTATGAACTAGTTTTGTATAGTTAAAGTGCTCAACCGATATCGCGGGTAGCTAATCCGTTGTTCCATGCACTAAGTAAGTTTGTACCAAAGCTGACTCACATTGTAGTGGCAGTGCCATCATGTTTTGCGGACCTACGTCATCGCGGATTTGCCTCCCCCGTGTCCTTTCGGGATCACGGTCAGATAGACTGATATTGTACCTCCGTGCACTCCCCGTGCCACGGGGCGGAGTTGTTGGATTTAGGTGTCCAGACCCGACTAAATCAAGTACCCGACCCGGTCAAGACCCGTAAGAGTTACACCGGAGGCAACGGGTATTTAAGACCGCTTACTTTATAACCGGCAAATTCACAGAAATATTAATTATGTGTTTATTAAATAGTTTAATTGATACATAATTAATTACTTAAATCAATATTAATCATTAAGATTAATTGAGCGACGAAAACGTTAAATATCGTTATTAACGTCATGGACGAGAATAGACATATTATTAGTTTGACTAATTCTCGGCAAGCGACAAAACATTTAAAGGTTTAAATGTTAATTTCAGAAATTAAATGGTTCGATTAAGGATTAGGATAAATCGAGGGGCTAAACGGAAATTAAATCAGTTATAAATATAACTGATTAAGGGGAGGCGAAACCCTAATTCTCCGACTAAGAAATTTCGGCCTCCCCTCCTCTCTCTCGCGACTCCGACGCCGACGGCCACCCCGTCACCGTCGCCTCCTTGTTCTCCGACGACCCGTCCGCGAGAACCCTAATCCGAGATCACCGTCGCCGCCCTGTCTTTTCACGGCCGTCGACCGCTGCTCACGAAGCCGCCGCCGTCCGTCCTCCTCCATCGCCGCCGCTGCAGCCACCGGATCGTCGCCGCCCGCCGCGACCAAGCCGCCGCAGCAGCAACCCGACGAAGCCGAGCCGCCGCCGCCTGCAGCCCAGCCGCAGCCTGCCGCCGCCCACCGCCGCCGTCACCGTCGCACCTCGCCGCCGCCTCGACAACCGCCGGCCCTCCTCGCCGTCGCCGGCTCCGCCGCCGACAAACCCCAGTCGCGAACCGCGTATCACGCGTGTTCCACCGTCGTCCGCGAAACCCTAATTCGCGCCCGATCCGACGTGCGAGTTTTTCTCGGTGCTTGATTCACCGCGTTGAAAATCCGCTCTTGCGAGGAAAGTCAGATTCGTCAGACGAATCACTTCTGTGAAACCCTAGCGTCACCTGTTGACTTCCGGTGTCTCGAACGTCTGTTTGAATCACCGCTCAGGTATATCTAAACTCGTAGTTAGTTTAGATTTAATTGATTATTTATATTTATTATAAGTCGCGTTCTTGTTTAAACGCGTTTTGGTGTTTGCGCGTTTGGTGATTGTCGAATCCTGTTGTTTTAGGTTTACGCTAATTATCTGGTTTTCGCGTTAGTAAATTAAAACGTTTTCCGCTGCCTATTAAATTAATTGTTAATTTAATTATCCAAATTTAATTTACTGTTTATTCGGTAATTGTTTAATAATTATTTATTGTAAATAATTATTTCTAAAAAAAAAAAAAATTTTTGCTATTACCGAGACCCGAATGCCACTGTCGAAAACCCAACAGTGGTATCAGAGCCTTGATCACCACACGCAAACCCAGGCCGGTCTATTTTAAACCGGCATACCTTCGCGAACTGGGGTTCTGAACCCGAAAGTCGCGAAATTGAATGAATCGCCCTTTAAATATGTTTAGTCGATCTGGATCCACTAAACATAATCCGATTCAACATAATTGATTGAATTATCTTTCGTGCATATTCGGCCCGACCCCATTTAAGTTTGTCATGCTTTCGTTATGGTTTGGCCCTTTTAGGCCCATGTGTTTTGTTTTGGATTGGCCCAAATTTTGCTGGGTTCAAAGTTGTAATTATTTAAAATAGAATAGTTTTATTTTAATTGTTATCGCTCATTTTCGCCTGGACGAACAAGACGAGCTTGATACAAAGACCCATTTGAGATCATCCCTGTATGGGATTTTCGAAAATGGCTAGAAGTCAAAACAAGACCGACGTTTCCTATGACTCGCAGGAGCTTGTTGAAGCCAGTGGGAGCAACTAAGTCGATCAGGGAGTTTTCTATTCTCATGGTTGATTTACTTTTATGTCCCTTGCCCTTATTCGACATTGTCATAGGCTCTGACAATATCGAAGCCCCTGCCTGGCCGAATATGTACATGTGTGTTTGCTTGTTTTGGTTGCTTGTCTTAATTAGATTAACACGCCAACTTAAAACCCAAACTTAGTTTTTTAAAACTAATTTTTCAATCGATTAATAAAAAGTCCTAATTTTATTACGACTTCATAAAAATTTCATTAACCAATTTAATTCGACATTAAATTCGGATTTTTCGATAAAGTAATCGAACTTCAATAGAAATTGGTTATCGTCTCGCGACACGTAGATCATTAATACTTAGGTTATTTAATTGATCGTCTCGAGTGAGATAGGATTCATAAAATCAGTCGTCACATTTAATATTAAAATATGACCTAATAATCCTATCTGGTAAGCATAAAACCGGTAGTCTATGCCATCCTAAGTCGTGTCTAACTTGGAACATATTTACCGATGCATCCGTGTTGGAGTATTTCAACACCGCACGTGGTGTTTAGGGTATCTTCCAAGGTGAGCGTATTGGAGTATTTCAACACCGTACGTTCACACTGACTGCTTAGGACAACTACTATTTTCTTTACACGCACCTTTGGTATTGGAGTATTTCAACACCGTACCTCTGGTCGGCTTGTAGACAAAATGGGCATAGATGGGGCTAAACGTATTTCGTTGATCCGTTCGCGAAAGCCCCATAACGGGAGTTGTGATAGTAGACTCACAAGTGACAATCGTTGTCCGTTCGGCTACTTAGGAATTTTGAAAGCACTTTACGCTGTCTGGAGAAATTGTCTAACTAACTGAATTCCCAATTCCTATTCAAGATTAGCTTGCCATCCTTGAATACGAATCAAACATCAAAACACTAAAACATTTGCCTGTTGTTTCAGATGGCTAACCGCGCGAACCAAGAGATTTTCCATCTCAAGTCTCTCCTTGAGAAGGAGAAACTTAATGGCGCCAACTTCCTTGATTGGGAAAGGAATCTGAGAATCGTCCTGAAAATGGCTAACATGGAAACCGTGTTAGATGCTGAGGTTCCTGAGGAACCTGAAGCTGACACGCAAGCGGCGCGAAACGCCCATAACACATTGCGTACAAATGCCAAAAATGTCGCATGTCTTATGTTAGCCACCATGGAATCTGAGATTCAGAAAAACATGGTTGACAGGACGGCTTTTCAGATGATCGGTGATCTGAGGGGCATGTTTGAAACTCAGGCCCGACAGGAACGCTATGACACCGTTGTGACACTTATTAGTTGTCGCATGGCCGAAGGCGCTCCTGTCAGCCCTCATGTCCTGAAGATGAAGAGTTACATCGACCGTTTAGCAAAGCTGAATTACGTCATACCCGCCGAAATGGCGACTGACCTAATTCTTCACTCACTGTCCAGTGCCTTCACTCCTTTCCGGGTGAACTTTAACATGCATAGCATGGTAAAGTCAGTGACTGAGCTTCACGGTATGCTTAAAACCGCTGAAGTTAATTTTGTTAACGGCAAGGCACCCGATGTCCTCACCATCCGATCAGGTGGCGTCAAGAAACCCGAGGTAAAGAAGGGTAGGCGTGGCAACAAGAAGAAAGGCAAGGCAGCTGTCCCCAGAGCGTCTGGAAGCTCCCAGAAAAGCAAGTCTAAGGCAACCAAAGCACCACCGCCTGAACAGCGCGAGTGCTTTGAATGCCACAAGATGGGGCACTGGAAAAGAAACTGCCCAGAATATCTTGCCAAGGTGAAAAGTGGAAAAGCCCAGCCGGGTAATTCCTCAGGTATACACATAAGTTCATGTTGTATGATGCTTCACTTATTCCTACAAAATATATGTTTGACATACTTTACATTTTGTAGGTGCATGAAGCTGAAGGAAGCAAACCAAAGCGACACTGAGCTGCTCTGCGACTTTCGCACCTAAATAAAGTTCGTGTTTTGAGTTTGGTTTAAAACAATTCTTGGTGTTTTAGAAACAACTTGTTTTGTTTGGTTTCCCTGGCTGTTTTCCAGGATGAACAAATTGCTTTCTTTGGATTTTGATTATGACATGTTTTGACAATGGTTGATTTTCGAAACATACATGTTTGGTCTTAATCTACTTTGAATTTGATTCAACCTTTTGTTAGATTAGATTCAAAATCCCATAACAACATATCTTCCAACCTGGTGCACTTGATTTGATTAAGGCTAGCTTAAATGCAACATGATTACTTTTGGTTATCATGTGCCATCAAAGCTATAATGTCTTAAGCGTAAATCGTAATAGTTACGTGACAACGCACGACGCAATTATGGTTCATAAAGTCCTGTGATTTTAAACCATCCAGCGTCGATAATATTAAATCAATTCGAACCGATTTAAGATCGCCGCTTCGATCTACAATCGTATGAACATATCAATCCTCTGCTTCAAGTAGACGTTTGATCATATAAGTTCGAATCACCAGCTGAACAACTACAGGAGTAATCACCTGCTGGTTACAATATTGTAGTATGGTCACACCAATTCTGGTGAACATTACCATAAAATGTTTATACCTAGACACATCTTGGAAGTCTTAGACTACAATAGTTGTGATCACGTGTGTTTTTAATTCGACGAGCACTAAGTGTTCTATACGTCGATCCAACATTTCATTATGAAACTGGTAACACACAAGACTAATGACTTGCCGCAACAAAACCCTTGACTTCATGTAACCATGACACCCCTTTCACACAACACTTGCATAACTAACTTCCAATCCCAAGACCGGTATCTTGCGAAGATGGAATTTAGCAATTACATGTTCAAAGCTAGATCTTTAAATATCTAAAGAAGAGTGACTTAGATAAGTCACTGGAATATGTAAAACAACTCTCGCATCTAAACGAGACGAGCCAGATAAATAATGTTTCGCCGACTATGGATTGTTGTTAAGCGGAACATATTGACATTCCAATTAGAGTTGGCATGTTTAACCTTACCTGAATAAGGAAACATCCTCTAGTATCGGACCTCAGGGTCCGATAGAATATATCATCATCTCGAATATCACGAGAAACTTTCAAACAATCAAAGACGAACGCATCTTCATGCTATCAAACTCTGAAAAGACTTTGATAATCGTTTTTGAACTTATGAATAAGTCATAACGTCTGGATATTAAGCATTCGAATTCCGTACCTCAAACTACGGAGTCAAGCTTTTTCCGTTCTTGAGAACAGAAATTGATTATCGCATTTCTGCGTAAAATCAGTATCCACACGGTTTGAAAGAAAGATCAAGATAGGAATGTCAATCTGCCTCAAGCAAGTGGGAGCATCGCCATAGATCCTTACTGGAATAACGATCAAGTGCCGATCCAAAGATCATTTAAAGTTACTGGGTTGAAACTTTAAATGACACCTCAATCAATTATGAGTTTCAAGATATTGTTAAGTATTGATCGTGAGATGACTGAGCAACCACACGCGATCGATCTCTTGAAACAGTTCAAATCATACTAAATACGATGTAGACATGAATCCAATACTTGAATATTGCATGGAATGTTGCCGTAAGATGTTACGCCATAGATGGAAAATCATATCATCACTGCTAAACACTGATGAGGGAATATATGTTCGTCAGCTGAGTACGAATTATATTCATTGAACATAAATAGCCAACTTAATTGAATCTGAACTAAGAATGCTACAAAAACATTCAAAGGGTTAATTCGACTCTATAAATAGTCGATTAACATGCTCACGTGATAACACAGTCATACGTGTGCTTGCCAAGGGCACTCCATTATCACAAGTTCGATTCACTTAAGAAGATTCTCTGTTCAAGATAAACGTTGAATCTCAAGAAACAACAGATATTGGCAATTCTAAATCGAAATACGAGCATTTGATAGCGAATCCACAATTTCCGCGATCGGGCTAGATCAGCGAAATTAGTCTACTACTTAGTACACGAATTCTGCATCACTTCGATATTCGATTCTAGTGTTGGATGTCGAACACTGTCGTTTGCACCATATCATTCGGCCTCCTCTAAGTTGTTAGACGAGAGTCTGAATTCTGCGTAACGCGTTCGAATTTTATACGTTTTATCATCCATGAATATTTCGTTAATATTCTAAAAGTCCGTAGTCGATCGGACATTGCGGGAGCAACGCCTGAAGCAAGACTATTCTGACTCTGGACTCAAGGTGTTGACATCCAGACTCACAAGGCCTCATTGGAGAATGACGTCGGGACGTAACTCGTATCAGAATGTCTTCATGGATCTTAGCATAAGACAAATCTGATTAATGGTATACTCAACGGTATCCTTAGACCTGAGACACATGAGCGACCTCCCGTCTGCCAAAGAACATTCTTTGATTGTAGCTTAACGCTGTCGCGTAACTGCCAGCCATAACGGTTACTTTTGGGAAGACCTTCTCAGACTTCTCGATCCACCTGAGGAGTCCTACCGCTCCTTCTTCGCCGGAAAACGTCATTGGCTTACAATCCATGAAGGACTTAAACGTGCAGTGATGGTGGTTTCCTGATGCATAAAATAGTTCGGGTCTTAAGTTTAAACAGGTCAAAATGCAATTGCTTTGTGCCTTAACCGGCATAATAATTACCCTGAGCGGCGTACGCAGCTTGGACGGCTGCCACAACGGCTTGCACGTGCTCATTAATCATAGCTTGCAGTTGTGCAGGAGTCATGTTGACGTTGCTCCTTCCGTGTCCCCTTCCAGACATCTTGTTGGACAGTTAAAGTAGCCAGTGTTTAGTCACAGTTATACTTTATACATATCCCATAATATGTATATTAACAATTTCCCGTTATCCCACTATTAGTCCAGATAAATTTTGTGCAACAATCGAGGCGTCGTCGGAGTACGTCGTATGTCGTAAGTGGCTATCGTCGAAAGTCGGCTTTCCCATAAAAGTCACCGTCGGCGTAGTCATCATAGTAGAAATCAGGACGTAGCGTGTAGCATCGTTTTCGTTGTCGCTTTCCCCGGAATAGTGTGCGTATTAGCGTTCGCGTTTCGTATTCGTGTGTGAAAATTTTCCTAAGGTTTTCCGTTAAACTACCTAGACACGGTCTATATATATACTTATATAATATATATATACATATGGAGTATTTGCTTACACAGCAGAGCGAGTATCCCAGGTTGGCACGTAACTATTTTTGGTTTTGGTAATTTGTTTGTTCGTTTGTAACTAAGGTTTCAAGTTGCAGTTTCCAAATCGTTTTCCAAAATTGATTCCAGTTCTCTGCAACCTATGGCTCTGATACCAATCTGTCACACCCCCTAAATAACCACTAACGGAGTTTATACCGTTAAGGGGTGCGAGCAAACCAGGACCACAACCATTAGTTACAAATACTAAACGAATCAGAGTAAGTCCAAATATTTATCATAAAATAAAGTCTCAAAATACGCAGTAGAAAATATATCGTCTTAGCACTAACCACGTGCTTTACAAATCAATGTTTTAAATTCCCAATTAAGTTTAACCAAAATAAAAGTCTTCGTGTGCCATGCCAACCCGCTCCGGATACTCCTCAGCGATCTGCAAAAGTTTAAACCACGCAAGTGTCAACCTAACGGTTGGTGAGTTCACAGTGGGCTTGTCACGCAGTGGCCCGGTCTCATAATCATAAACGTATCAACATATACTTAAGTAATATTTATTTGTGAAAAGCAATGCTCTGTAATGTCCAAAATCATAGTAACGTGGTTTAGAAATATTAATGTCCGTAACATACGTTATCGGGTATGAACTAGTTTTGTATAGTTAAAGTGCTCAACCGATATCGCGGGTAGCTAATCCGTTGTTCCATGCACTAAGTAAGTTTGTACCAAAGCTGACTCACATTGTAGTGGCAGTGCCATCATGTTTTGCGGACCTACGTCATCGCGGATTTGCCTCCCCCGTGTCCTCTCGGGATCACGGACAGATAGGCTGATATTGTACCTCCGTGCACTCCCCGTGCCACGGGGCGGAGTTTGTCAAACTCCAGTAGATCTACCCAACATCCCCTCGCTTTACAATTAATGGTACAATTTAGTTGAGGACTTTTTCAGTTATAAGGCAATCCTTAGAAATCATGTGATATCATATGGTTTAGACTTTAACCTACACTAGCCATATTAAAACGGTTTTCCTTTGGGTTCTCATGAATCCCGAAAATATTTCCAGTTTCGTTTTAGAAATAGTTATTTAAGTATTTCACAAGTGTCTCCCATAAAACACTTCAAGTTCATCAAGTGGGTGCCGAGCACTCCTAGGGTTTCAAGTTCATCAGAGAGGTGCATAGCACTCTTAAGGTTGTCAGCATTGTTTTCCATTAAGTTATTCAGTGTGACCCAAACGGGTTCACGATAATTGGGTTAGTGACACTCACCTTTGGTTGCACTGCTACACTTGCTAAGAAATCCAAGTATTGTTTGCTTACCGGAGACCTAAGAACACGTTTAGGTCTTAAGTATTAGTTTTGGTGTCTAATCTTCAACTTAACGTCACTATGGCCCATAACATAGCACGTTGGAACTACGACACGACATACCGACACACGACACCAATGGTTGATCATAAACAAGGGTTCACATAACACAGAAATCAAACATGTTTCATCATAGCATAATCATGTAAGTTATGGCATAACATTCAAGTAAATTGCACAAGTGTGGGTTTAGGTCAGATCATAGTTTCGCTAGACAGTGTCGCTACACAGTTTCGCTATGTGCACGGGCAGCATTTTCGCTAGGGAATACCCGATGACACAGTTTCGCTAGGCTAGTTTCGCCCGAAACTGCTGAGGCAGTTTCGCTAGCCTAGTTTCGCTTGAAACTGGTTTGAACTTTCGTTCAGGGAATTTCGCTCAGTAGTTTCGTTCGGACAGGTCTGGTTGGTTTACCCGGCGACACTACAGTTTCGCTCCATAGTGTCGCTGGATGAAGATGTACATAATTTCGCTAAGTAATTTCGCCCAGAGAACAGTACAGTTTCGCTGGTCGCGAAAAACACGTAAATCAGCCTAAAAATCAATCTAACAGCTTCCATATTTCATGTAATTCAATATCTAGCATGCATAATCATTTACCAACATCAAACAACAAGTTTTAACACCTTAAACATGGATTTTTACCATCAAATCACCAAAAATGCATTTTAAACCTAAAATGACCTAATCTAGCATAAATCTTCATTATGGTTTGATTTCACACGTAAAGTTACTGGCTTTATGATAGATCTAGCATCCCTAAGCATCATATCAGAAGATCAAGTGATTCTATGAAGATCTAAGCATGCTTTTTAAGAGAACACATAGAATAAGGCATAGAAATGGTTTTTGGGACTCACGGTTCGATCTCCAAGCTCAATGGATGATGGTTCGGGGCTGAGATCTCGATGGCTCGGTGTGATTCTCGGCTGACCAGATTTCCAGGAGAAAAGATGGAGAGTGTGTGTGTTTTGTGTAAAAGAGGCAAATGGGAGAAACTAGAGTTTATTAAGATATTATATATCAGGGCCTAGTTTCGCTGGCCAAGCGAAACTGGCTCTGATCTCATGCCATCCGAACAGCTTGGCTGGCTACCGGGCGAAACTGTAGTTTCGCTCGGTAGTTTCGCCGGCAACCAAAAACATACAATTTGCCACATAATCAAGAATTTTACAATTTGTCATGCTATTAATTATATTAAATCATGCGTTCAAATCACATTGCACGTAATGACAATAAATAAATGAACACATAACACATATGGACGGGTTCGGTGATCAACCAAAGGTCGTGGACGTATTCGGCCTAGTTAAGCATTAGTTACTAAGTTAACACTTATAACGTAACTAACGGAGTTTGTCTAACGGAAATTAACCTTGGAATTCTCGGATGTCACATAATAAATTAAGCAGCAAAGACAACAAGTTAATACATAAAGCAAAAGAAAAGATAAAAAGACTAAAAAGATAAATTTCATGTCTAATCTTGGCAGTTGGATGCTCAACATTTAACATCTTGAGAATCGTAGCACCATCATTCATAATGGTTACATCCCCAATGTTATCGACCAACATCTGAGACACAAACTCACATTAATCACATCAAAAGGCTTAATTCAAGTGTTAAACAAGATAGTATTAAAGAAAAAGAATACAAAAGTAGTTGCAGTGGCCAGGATACATAAAAGAAGAATCCTATAATGAGCCGATAATGCCTTACTTACCAGCCCATTGATTTGATAAATTCCTGAATGGAAAAAACTTATAAGAGAAAATGGATCTATGTACACTTAACTGGTGACCTGGTAATACCGCTTTACTTCAACTAAATCCATCACTAATTCTTAAGCAAAAAGATTTTTATTCACTGCGTCTTGACTCTGTACCAGAATATGTTGACAATCCATTCCCATGTTGCATAATCTGCAGCTGCAGTATCTGTCATGTGCATGTGTTGTACCTAGAAAAAGAATAGGATATCAAATAAGGAATATATTTCTTATGAAATTTCATCAGATAACACAAATCAAGTCTTCTTTGAAAGAACTAAAATAAGATGGGATGATAGTAACAATTTGAAACCTTCACAACAACTTTTTGTCCCTGATGATTTCGAGCAACATGGACTTAAGCAAGGGAAGCGCTCGCAATAGGCGTTTAGGATTTATAATAGACTTTAATAAGGTTTGTGTAGATATTTACAAAAAAACACTTGAAGTATTAAGTGAGTAATAACCAGAATATCCTAAACACTTGGCGTTTAGGATTTATAATAGACTTTAATAACTCTTACTATCAGTCCACAATCCACATTTAATGTACACAAATGCACTGCATGAATTTTCACAGAGGTAAAAATTGGGGAATTTGGTACTTTTTGGCATTTAATGATAAACATAGAAAAAAAAAATAAAGAATGTACAGCTTGAAAGAGATTTAGACAAACCTCGGTGAGTAGTTAGCAGTGGTGTCACAGCAGAGCAGATTAGTCTTCTTTCTGTCATAGTTAACAAATAAGAAAGAATTAGGTTATAAGGATAGACATATGATTTGTTCTAAATAATAATGGCTCCCAATCCTGTACATCATATCCATTATTCAATATGTTAACATTTTCATTCTACTATATTGTACTTGTTAGTATTATAAATCAGTTGCAACGTCATTAATGGTTTGTTTTAAAGAAACCAAAATCACTTTCACAACAGACCACTTAAGGGAATCCAAATATACATTTCAAACTACCACGGCTCATCAATAACCATTGATTTAAACCTGCATTCACAGGTGTTCATTAGAATGTTTTAGGAAAATATATAAAGGTGTTCATTAGAATGTTTTAGGAAAATATATAAAGACAATCCATAACAAATAACAAAGACCAAATTGATATATTAGGCAAAATCCAGATTGACTTATGAAAAATTAAACGAAACCCAAACTGATATGTGGATAACTGACCAGAAAGCCAAATCATAAACACTAAATAGTATAAATTGCTTAAAGACGCAATAATTTCCAGAACTTAATCTCTTTGTAACCAAAGAGATTAACATGATGGCGAATGCAACATCAAACTTAAAAATAAACCAATCACAAACCTAAAGAAAAAATTAAAACTTAGCTCAAACATACCATTCATAACCGAAGACCAGAAGACGACCAAACACCCACAAATTAGAAAAATTATGATTTCAATCCAGCAAAATAAAAAATTTATGAAACAGAACTCAATCGTGAACTCACAGCCACTAGAATGGAAATCCTACAAGAAAAAAAAAAGATGAATGTAGACAAATAATCATACACGCAAGCAAAAATCATGGACGGAAAACTTAACATACCAGATCGACAAAGAGAAGGTAAAATTGAGGAGGAGCAGGCGACCGGCGATCGCCTCTACACATCCTTCTTCCCTTAGTCTCCACTTTCTAACCCTAATCGGCGCCACTGCAACTCCTTTGCCTCTATCATCCTCCTAACCGGCCACCGACGCCATGGTGCATAACCACATCGTCATCAATTGGCATTTGAACACCAGAAACCCTAAATCAAAGGGAGAGGAGTAGATGGAAGACACAATTGAGCAACCTATGTTTCGTAATTTTACACGAAGAATGAAAGCATCTGAGAGAAAATGAGTCGTAGGGATCAGGAAAACGAAGAGCATCAACACCCATTTGACCTTCCGAGATGGTAGCGCCACCACTTCCAGCTCGTTTTAAGCGGAGGCGGCGCCACCGCTTCTAGGTTTCGACCCCTATGGATTAGGAGAGATGATTTTTGCTTGGAGTGATGGAGATAAAGAGGGAATCAAATTTTGTGTTTTTGTTTTTGGGGAAAGCAGCGGCAAAGAATTTTTAGGGCAAAATTTCAGCGGGAAAATGAAAATATAAAACGACACTATGAAGATGACGTGTCTTTTTAAGGTGTACTCCGTGTTTTTTTTTAATGACATTACTTTTATGATGCGTGAAATTACGCGTCATCTACTCTAAAGATTTTATAATTTATGACAAATTTTTTATGACACGCATTTTTGCGCTTCATTAAATAACCGCACGTCATCGTTCGCGCGTCAAGAAAGACCCTTTTTCTAGTAGTGAGTTGAACCAATCAAAAGGTTTTACTTTGAATTAACCAGGCGGAAACAAGTTAATTCTTACGCTCTGTTTGAAGTAAAGTAATATGAAATCGAATACAAGACAAATATAATATTGATATGAATAAAACTGGGCACTATATTATAACTTGATGATTCAAAGTACATATCAGAGTGATTTACACTTGCTTGTTTAAAGCATGTTACAAGTGTCTATATATAGTGCCTTAAGGAATCAAAGAGAGCCCTTGATTACTCTAACGATCATCTAGACCGTCGAGTAAAGATACATGAAATAGAATAATATTAAACTAGTCTAGAAGATAAAAGTGTCAGCTTTATGTCAGGAGAAAGTACACCTAGAGAGTCAAAAAAACATGGTAAGTGAGTGAGCTGAGAGAAAGGTTGCAAGGAAACTGGGGGTATTATATGTGATTTTCATCTAATTTTATATGCTTGTCAAGTTCCGGTCTAGTACTGTGGTAAGATCCTAGGGACTTAGCAAGTGTGATGCAGTATATATTTGTGTATCCGAGATGTCGTTGTAGTAGTGTTGTTAGGAAAATTCTGGGATTGCTCAGGGACGAGCAATGCTCAAGTGTGTGGATGTTTGATGTGCTTCAAATGTAACATGTTTTTATATACATTTTCACACATCTTTTGGTTATCTACTGGTTATTTCCGATCACATTTAACGTAAATTATCTAGTTTTAGCAAAAACATGATTTCATGTACGGAAATGGTAAAGTTATGGATTTTAAAGGAAAATAGTGAAATTCTCGAGCTAAAGCCGGATTGCAAGTTTGCTTGTTTCCCAAGAATGAGATCGAGCTAAATTTAGAAGAAAATCTGGAAGTCGACCGTAACGACCCGTGACGGCATTACAGGCCGTTATGCCCAATAATCCGAAAACCCTAAGTGACCCTATAAATAGAACATTTCGAATTCAACTAAAGGGTTGGTGACTCTTGACGGCCAGAAACGTATTTCCAGAGTTGCAGAGCTACTTGGAAGCCAGAGAAGTGATCACATCGCAGTGATTCAGTAATAGTTAGTTTTCGTCATTCAATTCGTAGTTACGTGTAGTTTTGAGTTAGGTTTGCAATGTTTAATTGTATGTGTGATTTGATTTCCGCCATGAGAGGCTAAACTCCACCATCATCTTGGTGGAGATGAACCTTGTATTATGATTACTATGACTAAATGATTATTTATGCGTTTGAATGCCAAACAGTGTTTGATTGATTATCATATGTTGGTACTTATGCATGCATATCGATGTGGTTTATGATTTCATTGGTGTGGTTTTTGTTAGTTTATAGGTTAGTAATTCTATCTTTGGGTAATAGGGTTCTGGTTGATATTTGACCTAAGGCTGTATCTCGAGAGGGATATGGATCATTGTTATCATGAATTGTGTTAATATGTGTTCTGTGAAATCTAGAGTCTAAGCGCTCCTAGAGTTATAGGGTTTTGTCTGTCTTGTTATGTGCCATAAATTAGATAACTCTGTTATGGTAGATGCTAGTCAGGAACTCTCTAATCAACATAGAATTAATCAATTGAATAGCAGTATGTTAGGATTGCTAAAATATGTGTCTATAGCATTTTGGAGGTCTTAGACAGAGAGACATATCTCTTAGCGGTGATTTGTTGGGCGTTCTGCATTCATAGCTGGTTTAATTGAACTAGGTTGAATTTAGCAATTGGCCTAGTTATCTTTAGGAAGAGTGAGCATAAACATTTATTCATAATTGGTAATTATAGCAAGGGGATTCCAAATCAAGATGATGCTTTTACTGTTGTCTGCATTTCCAATACTCTTTATATGTTCTTTGTTGTTATTTACATTTGTACTGATTTCGTTAGTACGTGTTCCTATTGTTCGACACCCGATTCTATTCTCTAGGATATATGCTACACTAGTAAGCGATAGGTACAGGTACATTTAGCTGCTTGTGCGTGAGTTGTCCTTTTGATAGTTTTAGGTTTATAATTTTAAAACCCTTTTCGTACAATAGTCCATCATCATTATTATACGACTCGCGTGCATCAACTATCTTCTTAACTTTAGTAATCATGGCCCCCGTAGGGGCCCCATCTTGATTGTCTTCAGTTGACATTGCAAATTGAAAGTATATACAATCTATTAACAACTTTGTAACAATTCATTCTTCATTCATGTTAAAACATTCATTGATTATACTCTATTTGCAATAACAATTGGAGTTTTACACCACATTTCATACACCATTTCTAATTGTTTACCCAATCAGAAATCTTCCTTCATACTTCGACACACTCTTCCTACATATAGGAAGCACACTTAATCAACCAATCACATTTACTTCTCAGCCCCACTTGGCCTATGACCGACTACACACGCGGGGATGGTGTTTTAAGCACCCACACTTGTGGTTGATCCTTCATTCTATATTTTACATCAACTTCGTAAAAACTTCACTCACAATAAACCGTCATCACATTGCAATCGTCAAATGATAGTGTTAGTAACATCGATAACAAGTATTTAACTACTTATCAGGTCAGATGATCGAGCTTGGAACCAAACACCCCTTTTATACCACGAGCACTTGGTTTGAGTTTAAGTGCCCCTACGACACTTGAATCCCTCAAACCATGGCTCTGATACCAACTTGTAACACCCTTCCTGCTAATGTCTCTGTTTTAGTAATTTAAAAATGCGGGCCAAAAAATTTCGCTTACATTAGTTTTCAAAATGGGTTAAACATGCTATTTACAAATGCGTTAAACATTTAACTTTGATCATTCATCAAATTATGTATCGGAAACTTAATCATCAAAATATTAACAAAATATTCACAGTTCCCCAAAGGTTACGTATTCGGTTCAAAAAGACTCCATGCCAGATCAAGACCCGTTATTCAGCTTACTACCTGCCATTAATACTAGTAACACGTTAGTATTAATGAAAATTAACCATCAACCCCTCATCAAATACTGTAGGATCGAAATCTGATTACAGGGTTTAACCGATTACAAGGTTTTACTTAGAATTAACCAGGCGGAAACAAGTTAATTCTTATGCTCTGTTTGAAGTAAAGTAATATGGAATCGAATACAAGACAAGTATAACAATAATATGAATAAAATTGGGCACTGTATTATAACTTGAGGATTCAAAGTACATATCAGAGTGATTTACACTTTTTTTAAAGCAGGTTACAAGTGTCTATATATAGTGCCCCAGGAATCAAGGAGAGCCCTTGATTCCCCAAACGATCATCTAGACCGTTGAGTAAAGATACATAAAGTAGAATAATATTCAACTAGTCTTGAAGATAAAAGTGTCAGCTTTATGTCAGGAGAAGGGCGGGGACTGGATCAGATGTGTCAGAGACAAGTGGTGTTGGTCAAGTTGATGTCCGAGATAACTCGCCTTACCGAGGTAACTTGAGTTATCTCGGGCATATCCACTGTCCGAGGTAAAACTGCGCTTCCGAGATAAAATAGCCTTCCGAGGTAAAATGACCTTCTGAGGTAACTAGAAGTTATCTCGGGCAGTCAGTTCTTTCGAGGTAACTTATATCGGGCCTTCTATTCTTCCTAGATAACATGTTTTAGCCGATCACCATCATTTCTTCAGGAGAAATAAATCCTTACAATCTCCCCCTAAGATGACGCTTCCAAAATCTTCCGAATATCATACTAAATGAAATCCAAAATGGTTTCAAAAATGTATTGAGCAAAACATCTAACTTTTTCTCAGTAGAAGTGTCTTCTTCTACCGCTTCCTTTCCATGTCAAATCTGAACAGTTTGTTTGTGAGCATGCAATCCAGTATTGTTCTCTTTTCATTAAAGTTCCATTCAGCTGGATTTATCTCTCTGTGTCGTGTAAATGATCCATCCACTCTGTATACAATGTATCTATTAGTAGCTAGATCTTGTTCCACATGAGTGACAGGACAGTTAGTTCTGATAGGTTCAGCAGATGAGGTTTCCCTTGTTGTTGTGTCAAAGTGCATCCTTATTTTCATCATTAAGGATTGTTCTTGGGCACTTAGTCTTTTGCCATCACCAGTCAAACTTCTCACATCACCAAGTTCTAAATCAGACAAATTTGTGAGAGCTTCATTGCTGATGAGTCTTAGAACTTCATTGGTGCTTGTGGTGAATAGGTAGACATTTGAATCTTCGTCAAATTTCCAGGAGAGAATTCTTATTCTTTCTGCATGTAGATCTTTAGGTTCTTCCTTTTTCGAGGATGATTCATAGCTGGAGGAGATGACTTGAGATCTTTTTCTTTTTGCCATGGTTTTCTTTCTCCTTGAAGTACCTGTTGGCTCTGGTGGGTTCACAAGGTTGGATGGCTCAGTAGGTGCTAAAGTTGGTTGAGCAGAAGGTAGTGGTGTGATATTGCGAGTTGATTTTTGGATTGAAGGAATTTGGGATGATTCTGTTGAGGGTTTTGGTTTGGGTTTGGTGAGAGGTTCAATTGGTGTGAAACTACCAGCTCTGAATTTTGGTGGAATGGGTTTGATTGGTTTGGACTTTTTGGTGGGTGGCTTCTTGGTTTAAGGTTTGCTGGCCCTGGGTGGGTTTCTTTTGGTTGGAATGGTGGAGATTTATGTAGTAGTAGGTGGAGTAAGAAGTTTATTTCCAAGAAGGGAGTCAATGAGACTCATAGGTTTAGGAGGAAGATAAGGCGTACCTGAGAAATCTCCTGGAGGTCTAGTGATTCTTGTTCTTTTAGATATCCTTGATTGCTCCTTCCTTATCTCACCATGCCTGTCTCTTAGAGTGTTCAAAGAACATGGATTTATCGATTTCTTTTCCTCTCCTAAGAACTCTATGAAATACCTCTTGAGTGCTCTTGTCTCCTCTGCTTTTGTAAGAGGAGCTTTAGCTATCTTCTGTGTTTTCTCAGTCTTCAATTGCTCATGAGTGGCATTATTAGCTTCAAGTCTTTGACTAAGCTTGAGATTTCCTTCTTCTTCTACTACCATGGACATCAAACCACATAGGTCATTAGCAGAGGTTAAGCTAATAGCTTCAGGTGTGACCCATCCTCTTGCTAAGATTATGTCTCCCCATCTTTTCAATAACTCCCAGTTGGCATCATTTGCAGCTAGCCTGATCTTTTCTTTTTCATTGTTTATAGCAATGTCGGCTTCTTTCGAAAATATTTGATGCCTCTTCTCTTTGGCTTGGTCTAGTTTCTTCTTTCTTTCTTCCATAGACCTCCTTTTTGCTTCTTTTATTAAATCAAGAAGAACTTTATTGTTTTGATAAATTTGCAGCTTGTCTTGAAGTGCAAAAAGCCTCTGCCATGTCTCTATCGAATCTTTCTTGTTCCATTCTTTCAATCATAGCAGCTGCTAATGCTGAATTTATCATGTTTACATCTTCAGCAAGTAAGGTTGTTTCTTGCCCATCCAGAAGCTTTACAGGTTCTGTGGCCTTTGTAAATAGTTTTGTAGGAATCTTCACACCTTTTCTGCTTCTTCTTTTCATTTCATTGATATTTTTCAGCTGAGCCATATGAGACATCATTCTTTCATTAAATTCTCTGATCAATGCCTTGTCACATGCTCTTCTCCCATCAAGATTTTCTCCATACTTTTCAAGAATAGGAAAAAGACAGTTCTGGAACAGTCTATTTTGTTTTCAGGAGTTGACACATTCTTGTAGGCAGGTTTGAATCTTTTCTCATGTTCTGCCTGTAGGAGTTCATCATCTATCATTTTCTTCTTATCTTTCCTAAGATTTGGATTGTCAGTAGGGTAGGTTATGACTTTGTTGCTGATGGCATTTCTTTTGACATATTGTGGCAGTGGACTGATTTTTACCTCACTTGTTCCTGGCTTATATTTGGCCCAGTAGTTGGCCAAAATATTTCTTACAATTTCCTCCACAGGAGTTGAAGGAGCCACATGAACAATTTTTGAATAGTCTCTTGTTGGTGTGTAATAAGGTCCAAATTCCATTAGATACCCTTTTCATCTCTAACACCTCCCAAAACTACTGGAGAAGCTTCAATTTGAAGAACTTGTTCAGGTTCCACAGGAGGAAAAGGAGCAGAAGTTAACCATGAAAAGTTGATTCCTTGATAAATCTTCTTTATGTATAGCATGGCCAGTGTCTCTGCTACTTCCCATATGCTTGCTTGAGTAAACTCTAACCTGATTGGCTAATTTGTGTCTGCTGCAAAGAACATAAGAGAGTTAGTTTCATCCTCCGGAGTAATTGTTTGCTCCGAGGTAACTTGATCAGCAACAGGAACAAGAGAGAGCCCCGAGATAATGTGTTCTCCCGAGATAATATTTTCATCCGAGGTAAGTTGTTCACCCGGGGTAATATGTTCTCCCAAGATAACTTCTTCATCCGAGGTAACTATGGTTTCACTTACCTCGGGAGCTACCAAGTCTCTATAATCTTTCAGAACATCTTCTATCTGTTCATCAGCAATATCCATATCAATTTTGTACACATTCTCATTGATGACTTGAATATTATGATTTTTATCAGCAGTGTCTTCTTTTAACACAGTTTGAACTTCTTCATCATCTTTCTTTCCATAACCATTATCATCATTATTGTCATCATCATTATCTTCATCCATCACTTCTATTTCAGCATCAAGATGAACTCCTTCTTCTTCAGCAATTGCCCTCATTTCAGGGGTAATAAAATCTCTTTCTATAATTTGCTGAATTTCTCTAATAGAGGCAGGAAGAGCTCCTGCAGCTATCATAGTGAAGAGAAAAATTTCCTTCAGGTTATCTTTATGTGGGACTATAGCAAGGATGTCAGTTATTGAAACCTTCTTCCATGCTTCTTCAATTGTAGATGGCTCGCTTCCAATAGACTGAAACAGCTTCAATCTAATTTCTGTGGGTACTCTTGTGTACCAGTCATACTCGGTAAAATCTTCTTCTTTGTAGGTTCTATAACCCTCCATTTTGGTAGCATCATCTTCATTAGTACCATGTTCTTGTGGTGGAGTGGTGGCTTTACATTTTGAGTCTGTAGTTCTGGTAACATCTTCTTTTATAGAAGGGACCTACTGATGCTTGACTTGCTTCAATTCTTCATCTTGTAGTTTCACGATGTGTGAAAGCAAAGTGAAATGTGTTTGTAAATTTTGGTACAAAACCGTTAATTCATTTAGTGAAAGCTTGCTCTTTATTGGTTTAAAACCAATATCCTTGAGCAGAGAAGAACCATCAAGCCTTGCTTGATCATGTTCCTCACCCTGGTTTTCTTGGCTCCTGGGATTCCTAGTCACATCCTCATTTACCTCGGGCGTCACTAAAGGTGCCTTTGGGTCAGAGGATGGTCTAGTTGCCATGAATTGGGTCTTAATGATGTTACCACTATCCACTGGTTCCAGTGGGGACTCAAGGTAGTGGCAGCCTTTTTCACATCAGCCATGTCTATACTTCTATGCCTGAACTCCTTACCAAACTGTGGTTGGGTGATTTTTCCTTGAGACTCTTCAACACATCTCCTACAAATAAGGTTTCTAGAGATAGTGTATCATAAGAAGTACAGAAAATGTGATCACCTTCATTTTGAGGTGTAAACTGGCTTGGTCTTGTTGGAGTTTTGGTAGTGAGTGAGGGATGTACATTCAACCCTATAGGATCATCTCCTTTTGGAGAGTCACCTTTTGCTTGGCTATCCCTTTTGGCTCTTTTCTGCCTAAGGACTTTGTCCTTGGCAGGGTTTGAAGTTTGGGTGGCTATGGGTTGAACAGGTGGAGTAGACCTTGCACCCTCTTTCTCAGGATTTTTTGGATCATTGGTAGGGGATGAAATGGCTGAAATGTTGACAAACTTTGAGTGTCTCTTCCTCTTTTTAGGTGGTACTTTTTTGGAAGAGGAAGGATTTGCAGTTGGGGGTTCAACCTCTGCTGGTAACACATGATTGTCAACTAGAGCATTTGGCTCAGGATTTTCCTGTGGTTGCACCATTGGTGCAGCCACTGGAGGTCTAGGCACAGGTATGGGATGGTCATTGTCCCTGCTTGTATACCCCTTGTTCTTTTCATTACTGGATAAATAAGAAAATTATTTTTCATTTGGTACCCTTAACTGATAAATTTTATCTGAGATTTTTAAGTTGGGTATCAAACACCTTAGAATGTGCTGCAAAAATCTGGGATACATGTGAAAGAAGTGAACATTGTTTGGTTTTAAATAGTCCACCATGCGATCCAGCACCATTCTAGAAAAAATAAAATTTAAACCTTGTACCAGTCCATGAAAAGTTGAGGCCTGCATTGAAGAGAGTTCATCAACACTCTTCTTTGAAGACAGATTTGCCAAAATCACATGTGCAAGAAATCTCCATTTGAATGGCAGTTGTGATTTCTTTACCTTCTTATCTGATCCTCCATAGCCTACAGCCCTTAAGGTTGTAAGATATTTAGATGATGGCACATCTTTGAAGCCTCCTAGGTCATTGAAATTTAGATGTGTTCTGATGACTTCTTCAGTGATTTTCAACACTTGTAGGATCGAAATCTGGTTACAGAGTTTAACCAATTACATGGTTTTACTTAGAATTAACCAGGCGGAAACAAGTTTATTCTTATGCTCTGTTTGAAGTAAAGTAATATGAAATCAAATACAAGACAAGTATAACAATAATATGAATAAAACTGGGCACTGTATTATAACTTGATGATTCGAAGTACATATCAGAGTGATTTACACTTTGTGACCTTGAACAGTCGAGTGTACTTCATACACTCCATCATCATCCTTTGCTCGAGAAGCATTTTGCCAAAATTCTGTAATCATAGCTTCGCATATGTTTGGGTAAATTGTAAAAGCGTGGCAAATGTGTGATGCTTTCAGAAAGTCAATCATTTCATGAAATACAGAGTTTCTCTCTGTTTTTGACAGGAGTGCCACAGTGTTGTGGTCAACATGGAATAGACATTTGCATCTGAAGATGATTCCCCTTTCTTTGCTTTGGGTGCCATTTGTTGATGTGGGTTTTAAGATGAACAGAATCAGAGAAGTATGAGTAGGATGTGGAGAAAGTGAAGGTTTGGAAGTATATGGGAGTGATGGTGATTAACAGTGTGCAGTTAATTTGAGGAATCATGGGTTTTAGGTTACCGCACGTCGCTTTAAATTAGGGATGTGGAAGGGACGGTTATTGTAAAAAGCACAAGTGGGTCTGGTAAAAGAGAAAAAGGTGGGTTGACATGGCGTCTTCTTGTTGGACCAACGGTTATCCGATCGGACAACTTGCATAGATATTTGTTTAAGAAGATAACCTTTTTCTTAAGTCATCTGTAATAATTTATCTCGGAAGACAAATTTTACCGATAACCTAGGTAAAATTTTATCTCGGGTGAAATTAACTCGGAGGAGGTTTTCACTAGAGATAATTCTTTTAATCTCTTTTAATTGACCTGGTGAGATTATCTCGGAAAGATGACGTCATCCGATATAAATAAAGTTACCTCGGGTTTAGTTATCTCGGCTGAAATAACTTTTCCTTGGTAATTTTAGTTATCTCGGATGAGGTTACGTCATCCGATATAAATAAAGTTACCTCAGGTGTAGTTATCTCGGCTGAAATAACTTTTCCTTGGTAAATTTAGTTATCTCGGATGAGGTTATGTCGGGTGAGATTACCTCAGAAGCACTTTTAACAATAAGTTTTGTGGCTTAAGGACTTTGCAAAGGTTTTGACCCGGGATAAGTTATCTCGGGAA
Organism: Deinandra increscens subsp. villosa; assembly: GCA_039602395.1. NCBI lineage: Eukaryota > Viridiplantae > Streptophyta > Magnoliopsida > Asterales > Asteraceae > Deinandra > Deinandra increscens. Next base: position 53,914 of record JBCNJP010002667.1, on the reverse strand, counting down.
AAAAAAATTCTTTTCTTTTTGTATCAAGAGATGGAAATTTTTAATTTTGTTAGATTTAATAAAATTTTAATCAAAATTCATCATGCCTATGGTTGTGATAAGGTAGAAGATCTAGCTTCATCAAATTCTTTTGTAAATAAGTCAGCCAATTGGTTTTCAGTAGGGACATGATGGAGTTTGATTAATTTCTTTTCAACATAATCTCTAATAAAATGATACCTGATCTCAATGTTCTTTGTTTTTGAATGTTTTACTGGATTGTTGGTGATGCTGATGGCACTTGTGTTCTCAGCATACATAGGAGTTTCCATGAAGTTTAAGACATAGTCCATCATCTGATTTTGAATCCAAAGTACTTGTCCATAGTAAGTTGAATCTGCAATGTATTCTACTTCTGTTGTAGAAGTTGAGACACATGTTTGCTTTTTGCATTGCCTTGATACAAGTCTGTTTCCTAAAAATTGGCATTCACCAGATGTTGACTTTTTGTTAAGATTGCATCCTCCATAGTCACTATTTGTAAAAGCCTTCAGATTGAAGTCTTTATTTTCAGAATACCATAACCCAAGCTTTGGTTATCCTTTTAGGTATCTAAAATTCTTTTCACAGCATTTAAATGTGATTCCTTTGGCCCAGCCTAGGACATAAGAAAACACTAAACATGATGTCAGGTCTGCTTGCTGTAAGATACATAAGAGAACCAATCATGGCCCTATAAGTGTGTTCATCAACAGGTTCACCAGTTACATCAGATGTTAACTTGTGTGATGTTGATATAGGAGTTTTGGAAGTGGAGGATGACAGCATGTCAAACCTCTTTAGAATATCCTGGATATATTTTGATTGATTCAGAAAAATGCCTTCTTTTGTTTGCCTTACTTAAAGACCAAAAAAGAAAGTGAGTTCACCCATCGAGCTCATTTCAAATTTTGCTTGCATTAGGGCTTCAAACTCCTTACAGAGAACATCTTTTGTTGAACTAAAGATTATATCATAAACATAAATTTGTACCATTAAAAGATCTGTAGAGACATTAGAAATATGAGGCTTTTGCATTAGATATTTTTGGGCTAGTTTATAATGTGATTGGGCTAAATTGTATGAGTTGTTATAGTGGGTTAAATAGGACCGGTTGTATGTAGGGTCTATGGGCCGAATTTTGTAACTTGGTTAACAAGTTTAGGTCACCACTATATAAGGAATAGGTAGATGACATGTTTACGTTGTTGGTCTTGGTGTTTTTGCTAAAGGTGTAATCGAAACTCTCTCTCAGAGAATTTCGAATTCCTCAAGGTGTGGAGCAACCGATTTTATACAAGTGTTCTTCCAATCCGGTTTGTGCTTTATTGCTTGAATCGTTATTTCATTGTTTAAGTTAATTCTTCTTGAACCGCACGGTATTATTCGGCTTTGATATCGCGTGTGGTGTTAAATCGATCCTTACAATTGGTATCAGAGCCAAGAAACGCAAGCTTCGTGGCTCTCGCGATATCAGATTCAAGCTTTAGGTGACTAACGATTTGATTTTTTTGGTGATTTTCAGCTTTTAGCACGAAACAAAGTGTTTTTGCAGGTTTTGCATAGGAAAGAAGCAGGCTGCTAGGTTTTCACACGCTTTTCGACCCCTTTTATACTTTCCGATCGACTCTCGATCGAAAAGTACTTCTCGGTTCCCTACTTCTCGATCAGAAAGTCCCTCCGTGAGTTTTCGATCAGCCCCGTTTCAATCGGAAAGTCCCTTCGTGACTTTTCGATCAGCACCGTTTTAATCGGAAAGTCTCTTCGTGATTTTTCGATCAGCCCCCTTTCAATCGGAAAGTCCCCTCGTGACTTTTCGATCAGCTTCACTTTTCAGTTGGAAAGTCCCTTTTGTGACTTTTCGATCAGCACCCACTTTTCGATCGGAAAGTCCCTTCTGTGACTTTTCGATCAGCATACACTTTTCGATTGTGGTGAATTTCTGCCCGATCGAGAAGCATACTTTTCGATTGACCCCTGTCCGATCGAAAAGTACTTTCCGATCCAACCCTTTCCTGTGCGTAAACCTCTTTTCGACTCATCAGTTGTTCTTCGATGGCATTCGATATGTCAAGCTTGTCCAGTGCAACTCTGGAGATGGACGCAAAGATCGGAACCAACGCCAGACCTCCTCATCTGATGTCTGGGAAAGATTTCATGAGCTAGAAATATCGGTTTGTGAAATATGTGAACTATAATGATCCTAAGATCATGAGATCGGTTGAGGTGGGTGACTATGTTCCTAAGACAAGTCCTGCAGCTGGTCAGGAAGCTCAACCCAAAGTAAAGTCAGAATGGACTGAAGAAGACTGGGAAAAGGTAGAGCGCGATAGGAAGGCTCTGGCCGCATTGACCATGGCTTTATCCCTAGAGGTAGCTGAAGCTTTTAAGGAATACACATCCGCTAAAACACTCTGGGATGCTCTTGTATTTGCATATGAAGGCAATGACGACATGAAAGAATCTCGACGAGAAAATCTCAGAGAGCAGTTCAATGAATTTAACTATGTGCCTGGGGAAAATATGGAGACTCAGCTACAGCGATTCATCAAGATCGTGACAGCTATGAAGGATGTAGGTGTTTCCTACACTTAGGCCGAGGTAAACAAGAAGTTGGTGAACTCTCTTCCACTAAATTGGGATAGCACAATCGAGTTGATCGAGAAGACGGTGGAAATGACTACATAACCATTGAGTGAGCTCATGTCAACCATTATAGCTTATGAAGAGAAAAAGCATAAGAGAGCTAGAAAATTAGGCAATGGTGCTTTGATGAACCAAGTCAACCAAGCCTTCATATCATAACCAGCTACATGTCCAAGCAATGCACTCACTAATCAGATGGTGTCTATCTCACAAACCCCTGGACCTAGCTCATCTGGATCATCCAGCCTTATTTCCTTAATTATAAACAATCTAACCAGAGATCCTAGCTTTGCTCTTGGTGTAGGTATCATGAGTTGCTATTAGGCACTCGTTGCAGGTTCTCTTCTACCCACCGACTTGACACCTGATGATGTCAATCAAGTCAACCCTGAAGATATGGAGCACATGGATATTTCTTAACAGATGGGAATGTCTGCATTAAGGGCAAAGCAGTTTATGGCTAAGACAGGGAAGAAGGATTGGAATGGAGGAAACGGGATCAAGCTCAGTTTCAACAAGGCGAACCTGCGGTGCTACAATTGCAATGAGTATGGACACTATGCCAGAGAATGCACCAAGCCAAGGGTTGAAAGAGATGTCAGAGTCGCTGATGATAGGAATGAAGGTATAAGAAAGGATGTTGGGAAGAATGATAGGGCACTGGTGGTTCAGCATACACCGGGATATGATTGGACTACAAGTGGAAGATCTGAGTGTAACACTTGATCATGTGGCCCTCCTTGCTAAAGAGGAAGCTGAGAAGGAAGCTGCAGAAATATGTCACCATGCTTTCATGCAAACATCATTTCAGGTTTTGAAGCCAGCTCAAGCAGTCATGAGGTATGCTTAAATTCTAAATGCCAAACCATGTTTAAAGAATGTAAAGACTGGAAACGTAAGTTCACTAATGAAACCCTAAATCACGAATCTACTGCTAGAGACCTTAGGGAGTATAAAGATAAGAGTAGCATATTTAGAGAGAAACTCGAAGCTGCAAAGTTAGATATTAAGAATCTTCAAACTCAAGTTAGTGATAAAAGTACATATCTTAGTATTGTTAACTCAAAAGTTGAAACTTTAACCAAGGAGGTAGAGGAACTTAAAGCCAAGCTAGGAACATCACAAAGCAAGATTGAGCACACTGATAAGATTGCTTCTAGAATGTTGAAAGCAAGTTCTTTGTTTTATAACACTGACACCCGAATGAACCATGTTAAATTTAGTTCAGGCTTAGGTTTTGGTACTGATGAAAAGGATGAAAAATCCACACACTCTGTCCCAGTGCTGTTGATGCATGAAATGATCACTGATCATGAAATCTCTAAGACCACTCTAGAATTTAAGTCAGAAATTGATAAGAAACTTGCTGTTTGTCCTATTAAAATATCTGCTCCTGTTTCTAACACTACTGACAATTCTACTTGTTGAGCAGATAAAGGTAATAAAGAAGCAGGGGTAGTGGATAGCAAGGAGTCTTCTATGAGTTCCAATTATAATGATTTCTCCAAAAACTTTGATTTTGAAAAACTTGAATCGTCTATTCAGTCTGAGTCAAAAACTTCGGAGTCTATTTTGTTTGATAAAACTTCTGAGTGTGGTGTGTTTAACTTTGGTAAATGTGATGCAAAGCCCATGAAACCCTTAAGAACTGTTAAGATTTTAAGAAGGGGTAAGGGACCACAGGTTGCTGGTCGCAAACCCACAAGTGTTGGTTTGTTTGGTGTGAATGCATGTGAAAATAAAAGGAATAATGTTGACCAAAATGTGCAGATAGCACGGGACACCAGACCTTATGATTTTGTCCCGTACCCAGAAGTCAATTATGCATATGACTAGTTTAAGCCGATACAACAGGAGTACATTTTGACCACTAAGCCTCATGGTAAAACACATTGGATACACAAAAACTGTTCAAAACCGACCTGGATATCCACCGGGCGTAACCAACAGCAGACTCCCACGTATCCCAGAAAACGGTCTTGCCATGTGTGTGGTAAACCTGGACATTTGGCAAGAAACTGTTTGTACCGACCATATGAACCCAATTATCCTGAAAGGACTCAGCAGAAGCCTGTCCCATTGAGACAAATGTAAAGGCAAAGGTCTGCACCTTCAAACCCCAAGGTGCAAAAACCAGTACCCCACCAATCACGGGTACCCAAAGTGACTCAAAAGAACAAGGCACCAAAGGCCAACACAAATAATGTTTTCAAAGAAAGAAAAATGGCTCAAAATTTTAAAAAGAATGTAAAGGCAGCAAACCCTCTTAAACCTGCTTGGATTTCAAAACTTGATGGATCCACAAAATCTGTTTCACATCCAAAGCAGGCCAGTTTTGCTAAACCACACATCCATCCAAAACCAGTTGGAATGCACCAAAGGTGGTGAACTTATCCTTCACGCCTACTGGAGTGTACAAAAAACACTCCAAACAATTCCAAGAGGTAAACTTTCAAAATCAAAATCAAAATAAAAATCCACTGAAAAGACCTCAGGAACTTGGGAAAGAAAATCATTGTCCTAGAAATGTCAACACAAAGGACATACTCAATCCAACCACATCAGACCCACTTTCACCCAGACCCATTAAGGCCTGGGTACCCAAATCTAACTGATCTCCTTTGACTGCAGGAACAGCCAGGGAGGACTGTTAATAACCTTTGGTATGTTGACAGTGGTTGTTCCAGGAATATGACGGGCGACATATCTCTACTACAAGATTTGGAGCAATTGAAACACAGTTTATTGAGTGTTTCACATATCTATGATAAGGAGTATCCGGTACTTTTCAACAACAAAGAATGTCTAATTCTAAAACCGGGATACTCCATCCCTGATGATTAGATGTTAATGCGCACACCAAGATATGGAAACTCCTATGTGATCAACATGCAGAAACCCCCCACAACTGAGGTGGCTTGCCTTCTCTCTAAAAGAGCTGAGAATCATGCTCAGTTGTGGAATAGACGTTTGGGGCATATGAACGTGAAGAATCTGAATCGACTTGCAAGAGGGGGACTTGTCAAAGACCTTCCAATCAAAGAATTAGTGATGAAGGAGAAATGTGTGGCATGTGCTATGTAACATTTGTAAAATACCCAATTGATAAATCCGACCCGTTTTGAGCTTACGCGATTTACCGAATTGTAAATTATCGAAAACCGGAAGAATTTTCGGGTGTTTACACCCCAATTAATGAATCTAAATGATTTATAACCAATTTTCGAAAGCGAATACATAATTTCAATCAATTGGAATCAAATTGGATGTCTCGAATTGAAAATAAAGCAATTTCGGGTTTTTATGCGATTTCGGTACACGATCCGTCGTTTACCGGGAATCTCATAATTGGTCGCCGTATATCAAATTAAACATTTTTATGTGTCTAATAATCAATTATAATGTCACGAGTCATTACACACTTGATCGAGTCGCGAATTGTTGGTGAATTGCCCAAAATCGATACGTACGCCAAAACCGACCAAAATTGCATGTTTTAACCTAAATTGTGCATACAAATGAGTTACGTGACATATTTATTATCATTTTGAGTGGATTTAATGTTGTGAGAATGATGGGACCCTTAATTGTGTGATTTGGGAAGAAACAGGACTCGAAAACATCGAAAAACGAAGAACCGAGCACGCGAATCAGGAAATCGATAATCATGAACCAGACTGCCACTTTAGGGCGGTACGCCCAGAAATGATAAATTCAGGGCGGTACGCCCACGGGCATTTTTGGCAGAAACCCTAAATTTTGGGTATTTAAGCTCATTATCTCATTCCAGCCCCCATTTTCCCCCCCCAAACCTCTCTAAAAACCCTAAAACGGCCATGGACCTTAGAGATCATCTTCCTTGAAGACTTGGGGCTCAAGTTTGATGCTTTATTGATTGGATTAAGTCGGGTTTACCCCCTTTCGGTATGTAAACTCAAATCTATGTGTTTAGCTTCTTAAACCCTCATTCATTCTCCATCAAGATCTGAACTTTATGCTTGATTATGCTTAGATCTATGTTGCTTTTGATAGATCCATGGATTTTATGTTCAAAGATTGCATCTTTATGTCAATTTAGGTTTAGATATATGATGTGTTTCATGATCCATGCTAGATCCATGTATAGATTTGTATAAAGCTTGAGATTTTATGATAAATTAGGGCTAAACCTTCATGTTGCATATTGGTTATGACTAGATCTATGAAATAAATGCTAAAGGTTGCATCTTTATGATGAGATTAGGTTAGATCTATGAATTTACAAGATGATATAACATAGATCTAGGGTTTGTTCATGCAATGTTGAATTTTTATGTCATAAATTGCCTAGATCTACAATATGCATGCTATTTAGGGTTTGATCCATGAGATTTGATATCAAGATTATGTTTTTATGATTGGGAATGATTAGATCTACCAATTTGCATGTCATCTAGGGTTAAATCTATGTGTTTGGACATTATGGTTGGACTTGTATGCTCTAAACGACTAGGTCTATATCGTGCTCTATATTTAATGTTAGACCTATTTTGTTTATGATCAAAATCAGCCCCCTCTTGTCATGAAACGTTTAGATACATGTCTCATATGATTAGATATGTTTAGGATTATGCCATATATGCTTAAAATAACTAGACCCATGTCATGTACTAGTTTGATAATGTCAAATGATTAGGTTTGCATGATATATTTGCTATGCTCATGACCATGTTTGACCATGTTGACCTCTGTTTGACCATGTTGACTTATGTTTAACCATGTTGACCTCTATTTGACCATGTTGACTTATGTTGACCATGCATGACCATGTTTGACTTTTCATATAAGTAGTCAAATTAGGATCCTTTGACCTTGCCTTAGTTTAGGATTGGACCCATGTCGTACGTATCACCTCACCAAATCACCAACGAGTCGTTGAGTCGGTCGTGCCGTGAAGTTAATCTATTTAATTATTTAATTAATTATTGATTTATTCTTCCTTTACCTTGCTAGTCGTCAAGATTATCTTGAGTCTATCCTTCCTCATTTCGTGGTGTCTTTTCTCTCAAATTGTGTCTTCGTATCAGGTGAGTATTCATAGCCCCTCTTTCATTTCAATGTTTTGGGGTGCAACATGTATCGTATTCAAAACCCTACTCGATATTCTTTACTCAAAAACTACATGCGAACTCTATGTTGTTATTTGTGATTTGGTATGTGAACTTGTGTGCTTATTCATGCCTTGTTGTGGTTGGACTCATACTCATACTCATACTCATACTCGTGTGACATTAACTGTGAAAAGCCGGGGTTACGGTAATAGATCTATTGGCTTGACAAGCCCACTTGGCATGCTTCGCGTGTAGCGCCTTGTGATTTGAAACCTTGAGGTCAGGGTTGGCTCATACAGCTGGTTACTCAATCTCATTCACTGGTTTACTTTACTCGATTACACTTAACTCATTGATTCGCATGCTTTAATCTATGTAGTACACTAAACCTATGTTTACTCACCAACTATTCGTAGTTGACCTTTATGTTATACATGTTGCAGGACTTGCTGTTAGATGATGACTTCTTGCTGTTGACACTATAGGATCGCATGTGGACCTAGTGTGACCCAATTAATTAAGTTTATTTGATTCATTGTTGTTTATTTTCATCATGTATTGTATTGATTACTTATGTTTAATGAAATGGGTTGATTAAGAATATCGCAACATTTAAATAGTGTTGTGTGCATCTGGACAATCATCGCGCCCCGACATCTTCCGTCGTCGGTTGGGGTGTGACAGATTGGTATCAGAGCCACGGCTATAGGGATCTAGGTTATTAGAACCGGCTTGACCTAGACTTATGCCTTAGGTGTCCTGCATGAGTGCCTCATGCATAACATGCCTATATGATTTATATGTCCTCTATATGCTTCTTAATCATGCCTGTTTAATTGCTGCCTTTATCAATTAGCACACACCTATACACGATTCACTTGAGGCTTCCTAGCCTCTTTCCTTAGAAATGGTGCCTTACGTGCTATTTAGGATGTTGATTTTCGGTTTTATAATCTCGTCAGACACGGGGCCTTAGTGATTGACATGTAGTAACTGTAAGGGTGGAAGCACCGGTAGTTGGGGTCTCTAACTGGAAAAGCGTTGCGTACAAAATTGAATTGACGGATCCGGACGCTTACCTGGGACGCCTCGATGAGAGTGCTGAAACCTATTAGGCCAAAACATGTCAAACACTAGGATCTTACTCTGATTTGTCACGGTTGTAGTTTCCCACTCGGGAAATGAGGGCCACTCCGTATATTTTTCAAAATATCATTCGATTTCGTGTTTTACGCGGTGTATGTAAAATTTTCAATAACCTATGATAATCTGAGTTACACCATCTCACTATCACACACTTAACCTTTTATGACCTATATGGATTTCAATCTAATTTCTCGTTTTATATATCGATGGTTTTATGGTTTTCTCTTATGATTCTCGGTATTCTATGACTTATCAAAATCAGTTGTCTCATGATTTCAAATCGGTCACTCACCCTGATGTACCCATTGCCTCATGATTGATTCCTCCTCTTTTCTTTGCTTGAATCGTTGTATTCTTCACCTCAACCGTCTAGTGGCTCGAGTGGTTGTACGTTAAGTGACTGTTGTCCTCCCTGATTTAACCTAACAAGCTCTCTATGCCAATGCTACTACCTCAGAACCCGCCTATCCTTTCAAACGCCATAAGGCGTGCGATTCTTCTAAGTACAAGGACTCTGGAAACCCTACTGATCCAACGCAAGGAAACTCAGGTGTTGGGTCTTCATCTACCAGAGTCAATAAAGAAGAAGTGGAAGGCTAACCTATACCAGGACAACAACTCATGATGTTCCACTTGATGTTGCTGTTCCCACACCTCTCGTTGTTCAAAGTACCCCCTTTGCGCCAAAAGCTAAAAATCCCTACTTGGGACTAAACCCTTTATGCAATCGGTGCAACCATCATTACCCTACCCACCTTCCATCTTGGTAATGCACAAAATTGTGACCTTCTCGGTCATCATAAGGGCATCTGCCACTGATCCATCTATCTCAGGAGCACTAGTCACCAGCCAACACAAGATCAGTCTCAAATGTTTCAACCTATGGTGCCCTTGCCTACTCAAGCCTTTGTTGTTATTGCTTTGGTTCCCCTGATCGTACTCCTCTGGCGCATCCACTGTTAGTTACCTTAAACGTTGCCATCAACGACAATGCTATCCGTGGACCTCATGCTGGATCTTCCCGCTTGGATGTTGTTTGATGAGTCTTATGTTGTTGCCTTGTAATCATTTGAAGTCGTTGACTACCTATGTAGTGACTTCCTTTATTCTGGTTTTGTTTGAAACTTTATTATTCTATTCCCTTACGCATTTATGTACTTGATTATGTGTTGTCTCGTTTGAGTTTCAGAATCTTTTATCCCTTATATGATCATTATCATTATGTGTAAGTTGAGTAAATTCTCGTTGATGGGTTCGCGAGTTTACAGGTTGCGTGGTTACGGGATTACACGTATACATGCAGACAAGCGGGCACATAAGCGGGTTGTGAACCTACGCGCACATGAATCTCCTGTGTCGTTAAAAGTTTCAAATTAACCATTTTGAAATACATTCGTTTGATATATCTCGTGTATCTTAGGTATGTGTGTCAGGGAGTCTACCCGTTTGGAAATTTATGAGTTTACAAGTCCACATGTTTACGGGATTGCATGTGTATGAGTTTATGATTTTACGACCTTTCGAGTAGACAACCTTATACACGTATCGTTATCCAACCTATTCATTCAAAGTTTGGTCTTAATGACCATTGAGTTATGTCTGCCTTGCGACCTAACTCGTTGATGTCCGTTCTTCAGCATTGTTCACCGTTAGCATTTTCAGATCCTTTTCCTCTTATCTCAACGTACCTTCTTGGTTATATTTCAGTTACCGTCATGCTTCATGGAGATCATTCGTATCTCGCCGGACACTCAGAACCCGACAATCCTTGACGATAAACCAGTCTGTGGACTCATGTCCACATTTACTTGCGTACGGAGCGCATGCATTTAGGACCCAAGATTGTGAGAGTTCATCATAATGAAGTGGGAATCGGAGACATCCGAAGATACGTCGGGTCTTCCTCCCGTTCACCAAATCGACTTTCACATTGCCTTTATGCTCGTAAGACTCCAGTTGCCAGTCACCTTATCGTCTCTAACCCTCGGGGAACCGTTCGCCTCTGCACGATCGTTCTTCCTTATGGGTTTAGCCTTTCCATTGTGTTAACCCTCCTCATTTTGTGCCCTTCATGCGCTTCAACTTTTGTTTGTACCTGATTCGCGATAGTGTCTGGTCCTGAACTCCATGTTTCGACCGTCACTTCGCGTCCCCTTTCCAAATTCGTGATCGCCCTCATAGGGGATATATGAATTTGCTCATTTCTCATCTTTGATGTCTATCGTGGAAAGCTCGCTTGTATTCAGACCAGAAACTCCGGGGTGTTCCGGTTAGTTAGGGTCAGGATTTCGGCTATTGATTTACTTAATAGCCGATTTATGGAATCGATCTGTGCCGTTTCTGCCCTAGAGTTGTCTAGCGTTGCTTTACCAATGACTCATGAGTTTAATTTTAGACTCTAGACCCATCGTTTCTCGGATTCGATCCTTCGATTCAACTCTCGTTTGTTGCATGACCTTGATGATTGTGTCGGTTGTGATTCATTCTTTCTTCACGCTATCATTATGTGATCGGTTTCTGGATTCTTTAATCCATTTCATCGGGTGTATCACTTAAATCTAAATCTTTGGCCTCATCTGAAGGGTACTATGGGTGGATGTGATCGGTAATCACTATTAATCAAGTTATTTTTCATTTTAAGTCATGTTATTCGATTTGTATTATCAGATTTCTCGTATTTCAAGTTATGGTATTTGATATATGTTATCAGGATTCTCGCATTTTAAGTTATGTTTTCGGTCCATGTTATTGAATTCATGTATTTCGAACCATGATAGTCGAGTTACGTTATCGGACTCATGTACTTCGAACCATGCTATTTGGATCATGTAATCAGGCTCATGTATCTCGAGTCATGTTATTCGATCCATGCTATCGGGCTCATGCGTTTTGAATCATGTTATCTGATTCATGTTATCGGGCTCATGTAATTCGAGTCATGCGATCCTGATTATATTATCGGGTACATGAATTTCGAGTCATGTTGTTCGGTTCATGTTATCAATACATGTATTTCGAAGCATGTTGATCGGTTCATGTTATCGGTACATGCATTTCGAGACATGTCGTTCGGTTCATGTTATCGATAGATGTATTTCGAGACGTGTTGTCGGATTTAGGTAATCGAATTCATGCGCCTCGAATCATGTAATTCAATTCATGTTATCGGATTCATGCACCACGGATCATGCGGTTTATTCCAAGTCAGCGGAGGCATGTGACTCTGAAACGTACCGTTCGGATTATGCTAGTCGTAACACCCGGACGAGTACTAATCGGGTCATGGCATCCAATGCGTGGTTTTCCGCTCAATTCTTGGGACTCGATTTCTTTTGGTATCATTGGTTTCAAGCCTTTTTGGTGCTCATCACTTGAATTTTTCGGTTGCGTATCGTAAATTCGAGTGCCGATCATTACTCTACTCTTGCTAAATCAGGGACTCATACGCGCTGCTACCTACGATCGTGTGTGATGCTAGCTTAGCGTACGATCGGTATCGGTTGTGGGGTATAGGTCTTGGGTTTTAGCGAGGGCTGATTCAGATTCTATCCAGATATCGTGTCTCGTAAGGTAAACCGGATGTGGGTCGCTACCCATCTAGTTCACCAGAACTTGACGCCGTGTTTGGATAAGATGTCTGAAGCTCCACATCTTTGTTTATCGATTTTAGTGTTGGCTTATTCTATGTGAATCTATGTGAATCTACGTGAATCTATATGTTTGAGTTGGGTTACTTTGAAGAAATCCATGTTGCATCCATCACTCACCTGAGTCTCCTAAACCCCCCGGTCTCGTCCCTAAAGTAGGGGAGACTATGATCCGCTATTTTTGGTTAGTCTCTCGGTTGAGTCCGGACTGGTCGTTGTATATTCTTGAGATCTATCTCAGTTCTGTTGTTTGTCCTATGTTGTTGTATCATACTCGGTTGTCTGATATTGGTGGTATAGGATAGGATGTTCTCCGAAGACAAACAGTACTCACTAAAGGTATTAAAGATGTGGTGGGTTAGCTGCGGTACACTATATATATAAGCATCGGTAATTCCTTTAGGGTGCATTGGGAGTCGGACCGAGAATAGTGTGTGTGTGTGTGGGTTATGTCGCTGATAATCGGTTATATCACAATCTACTCTCCTCAGTCATCATTCTAGACCTAACCCTTGCGGTCGGGTGGAGATTTTGGTGCCGATATAATTGATTCAGTAATCGAGAATATATTTCTATCCTCGGTGAAATCTCTTATGTCGACTCTGCGATTGGTTTCATATTTCAAATGTGTTAAATTTTTAAAACTCTTTTAACTTGCTCAAATATTTTAAGTCTCTTCTAATTTCGGGACGAAATTCCCTAAAGTAGGGGAGACTGTAACATTTGTAAAATACCCAATTGATAAATCCGACCCGTTTTGAGCTTACGCGATTTACCGAATTGTAAATTATCGAAAATCGGAAGAATTTTCGGGTGTTTACACCCCAATTAATGAATCTAAATGATTTATAACCAATTTTCGAAAGCGAATACTTAATTTCAATCAATTGGAATCAAATTGGATGTCTCGAATTGAAAATAAAGCAATTTCGGGTTTTTATGCGATTTCGGTACACGATCCGTCATTTACCGGGAATCTCATAATTGGTCACCGTATATCAAATTAAACATTTTTATGTGTCTAATAATCAATTATAATGTCACGAGTCATTACACACTTGATCGAGTCGCGAATTGTTGGTGAATTGCCCAAAATCGATACGTACGCCAAAACCGACCAAAATTGCATGTTTTAACCTAAATTGTGCATACAAATGAGTTACGTGACATATTTATTATCATTTTGAGTGGATTTAATGTTGTGAGAATGATGGGACCCTTAATTGTGTGATTTGGGAAGAAACGGGACTCGAAAACATCGAAAAACGAAGAACCGAGCACGCGAATCGGGAAATCGATAATCATGAACCAGACTGCCACTTTAGGGCAGTACGCCCAGAAATGATAAATTCAGGGCGGTACGCCCACGGGCATTTTTGGCAGAAACCCTAAATTTTGGGTATTTAAGCTCATTATCTCATTCCAGCCCCCATTTCCCCCCCCCCCAAACCTCTCTAAAAACCCTAAAACGGCCATGGACCTTAGAGATCATCTTCCTTGAAGACTTGGGGCTCAAGTTTGATGCTTTATTGATTGGATTAAGTCGGGTTTACCCCCTTTCGGTATGTAAACTCAAATCTATGTGTTTAGCTTCTTAAACCCTCATTCATTCTCCATCAAGATCTGAACTTTATGCTTGATTATGCTTAGATCTATGTTGCTTTTGATAGATCCATGGATTATATGTTCAAAGATTGCATCTTTATGTCAATTTAGGTTTAGATATATGATGTGTTTCATGATCCATGCTAGATCCATGTATAGATTTGTATAAAGCTTGAGATTTTATGATAAATTAGGGCTAAACCTTCATGTTGCATATTGGTTATGACTAGATCTATGAAATAAATGCTAAAGGTTGCATCTTTATGATGAGATTAGGTTAGATCTATGAATTTACAAGATGATATAACATAGATCTAGGGTTTGTTCATGCAATGTTGGATTTTTATGTCATAAATTGCCTAGATCTACAATATGCATGCTATTTAGGGTTTGATCCATGAGATTTGATATCAAGATTATGTTTTTATGATTGGGAATGATTAGATCTACCAATTTGCATGTCATCTAGGGTTAAATCTATGTGTTTGGACATTATGGTTGGACTTGTATGCTCTAAACGACTAGGTCTATATCGTGCTCTATATTTAATGTTAGACCTATGTTGTTTATGATCAAAATCAGCCCCCTCTTGTCATGAAACGTTTAGATACATGTCTCATATGATTAGATATGTTTAGGATTATGCCATATATGCTTAAAATAACTAGACCCATGTCATGTACTAGTTTGATAATGTCAAATGATTAGGTTTGCATGATATATTTGCTATGCTCATGACCATGTTTGACCATGTTGACCTCTGTTTGACCATGTTGACTTATGTTTGACCATGTTAACCTCTATTTGACCATGTTGACTTATGTTGACCATGCATGACCATGTTTGACTTTTCATATAAGTAGTCAAATTAGGATCCTTTGACCTTGCCTTAGTTTAGGATTGGACCCATGTCGTACGTATCACCTCACCAAATCACCAACGAGTCGTCGAGTCGGTCGTGCCGTGAAGTTAATCTATTTAATTATTTAATTAATTATTGATTTATTCTTCCTTTACCTCGCTAGTCGTCAAGATTATCATTGAGTCTATCCTTCCTCATTTCGTGGTGTCTTTTCTCTCAAATTGTGTCTTCGTATCAGGTGAGTATTCATAGCCCCTCTTTCATTTCAATGTTTTGGGGTGCAACATGTATCGTATTCAAAACCCTACTCGATATTCTTTACTCAAAAACTACATGCGAACTCTATGTTGTTATTTGTGATTTGGTATGTGAACTTGTGTGCTTATTCATGCCTTGTTGTGGTTGGACTCATACTCATACTCATACTCATACTCGTGTGACATTAACTGTGAAAAGCCGGGGTTACGGTAATAGATCTATTGGCTTGACAAGCCCACTTGGCATGCTTCGCGTGTAGCGCCTTGTGATTTGAAACCTTGAGGTCAGGGTTGGCTCATACAGCTGGTTACTCAATCTCATTCACTGGTTTACTTTACTCGATTACACTTAACTCATTGATTCGCATGCTTTAATCTATGTAGTACACTAAACCTATGTTTACTCACCAACTATTTGTAGTTGACCTTTATGTTATACATGTTGCAGGACTTGCTGTTAGATGATGACTTCTTGCTGTTGACACTATAGGATCGCATGTGGACCTAGTGTGACCCAATTAATTAAGTTTATTTGATTCATTGTTGTTTATTTTCATCATGTATTGTATTGATTACTTATGTTTAATGAAATGGGTTGATTAAGAATATCGCAACATTTAAATAGTGTTGTGTGCATCTGGACAATCATCGCGCCCCGACATCTTCCGCCGTCGGTTGGGGTGTGACATGCTAAGGGGAAGCAGCACAAACGCCCTCACAAGCCAAAGGTGTTCAATAGAATCTCCTCAGTACTAGAGCTGCTTCACATGGACCGTTTTCGTCCAGTCAGTATGTTAAGCCTTAACCATTGTGCATTTTTTCTTGTTATTACTGACAATTTTTGTCGTTTCACGTGGGTATTCTTTATGCCAAGGAAGAGTGATGTTGCAGGAATGTTGATAGCCTTCATCAAGCTCATTGAAAAGAAGCTAAACTTGAAAGTGAAGTCCATCAGAAGTGACAATGGGACGGAATTCAAAAATCATACAATTAACGAATTATGTTCGGAGAAAGGAAATGAACATCAGTAGAGTGCGCCATATACTCCACAACAGAATGGAGTAGCAGAACGACGGAACAGAACGCTGATTGAAGCTGCCCGTACAATGTTATGTGACTCCAAACTGCCCACCATGTTTTGGGCAGAGGCAGTTAACACCGCCTGTTATGTCCAGAACCGAGTTCTCATCAACAAACGACATCAGAAAACCCCTTACGAGTTGATTTATCATGACAAACCCAGAATTGGGCATATCCGGGCTTTTGGATGTCTTTGAATTATTTTATTAAACACTGATTTGCCAAAATTTGCTTCTAAATCGGATGAGTGTTATTTTGTAGGTTACTCTGCCAACTCAGCCTACAGGGTGTTCAACAAAACGACCAGTGTGGTGATGGAGTCTACCAATGTGGATTGGCTTGAAGAAAATCCATCAGATGGTGGAATGGGTCTTCATTCCATTCGGTTTGGATCCTGTCATTGCTGAAGAATTCTTTGACGAGTCTATATCAGGGCCATCTATGGCTCATACTATTTCAAAATCTCCGGTTACTGCCTCCAACTCAGATACAACACCAGCAAATGAAACTACTGATGCTGGTGTTGATGTTGCTGCAGAGAACAACCCCGGTACAGACACTGTTCAATATCAGGTAGCTGATGCGGAAGCGGATCCTGAAATTAATGAAGAACCAGTGCTGAAACAAGGATCCATAAGTATCACCCCTTGGACAATGTCATTGGCCCTTTAGCATCTGGAGTGATAACCAGAAGCCAATCAGGGGACATCAATCACTGCATGTACTCTTGCTTTATCTCTCAAATTGAGCCCCCAAACATTACAATGGCTCTAACAGATCCTAGCTGGGTGGAAGCCATGCATGAAGAGCTAAACCAATTTTCAAAGCTGCAGGTGTTTCGGTCAAAAATTATGTAACAAAATCAAGTAACCAAATTTGTTTGTGAGGTATGGTGCCCTGGATGTAAAGTTTGTGTGATCGAGTTTGTTAGTAAAACTCCAAGGTTTAATGGAAATGTATGGAATCACAAGCAACAACTTCCCTGAATGCAACTAAGAACATCGAGATTTGAAATGGGGAAAAGCCCTTAATCCTTGAATGTCTTCAAGGATTACCGGCATAAAAAACCCCTTCGACAACGATAACACACATTGCCCATTTATTACTAAGTAAAATGTTTCGAATACAAGTGTTTGCGGCTTGATTGCTATGTGGTAGTGTGAATACAGGTGATCGAGAGAGATAAAATGAAGCCTAAGCCGCGTTTAAATACATGGATAAACCTAACTAACATTCCGAGATTCCTGGGATCTCTTTCCAACTACTTTCAGCCGTTATTTGACCGATTTTGGTGGCGGGTCTCCTTTTCCACATGTGCTTCTGACCTTGACCAGGTCCTTATGACCGTTATCTTCCCTTCTGTTACTGGCTTGGACACACGGAATCAAAGAGAAAGATTAGTAAAGCCTTCCTAGCATGCAGGGTACCCGTGCATGCTGGGATTAATTAGATAAACAGATTCAGAGTACATTACATCCTGGGATAAAAATTAAGTAAATTATAAGCAGACATCCTGGGTTAAGTTACCGAAAACGCATTCCCTGTATGTTCAACATCCAGGGATCTTAACCTGTCGGAGATCATTAGTAAGAAATTGAACGAAAATTCATGGTATAACAATTGCCCCCAAAATTTGCAGCTTGTAGATAAGATTTACAGCTGTGAATTTTTTGAATTGATATGAGTCATCGTCCTCGGTTTAATCTCGTCCGCTTAAATTGCTTTTTCAGTATCAATCTGATCCCTTGATGTCTTCTCACCTCTGTAACTTCTTTCTCCCATAGATACCCCATTACTCGAGTGTTTTACCTCACCCAAGTCGAGAATTGCGAGCACCGATCACCCATTCCAGCAAGGTAACGTTCTTCTCTTCGATCTTTCTTTTCTTTTTCGAACCATGACCAAGCGTCGAATTCGTCAGGTGCCCACTGTTTCTCTCGCCGGGGTGGAGGACTTTCTCGAACAAAAGTTCCTCCTCCATCCCGAGCAAGAAAGATGCACCTTCACCAATGATGAAATCGCATTGGTGAAGAACTCCGGTCTTCTACCTCACTCTGCAGTCATTAGGGATTTCGACCCTACGTTGAGATCAGACTCCGTCTCTTCGACCTGGGTCTGCTTTCCGTTCACCTCATTTAGCATCGGTTTATCCTTCCCTTTTTCTGGTCTCGTCGTCGAGTTCTTTGAGGCCACAGGCCTTTCTTACGCCCACACCCTTCCTGTTGTATGGCGCATCCTGGGTACTCTGGATCGCCTGAACAATTCTTTCGAGCACCTGGTTGGGCCTGCTGGAGATAGCCTTGGCCTATGAGTTGAAATCCCATGGTTCCAGCCGTTACTTGTGCAAAGCCCTTTCTAAAGACATGCAACTCGTTCCCATTGCTACCCAACACGGTGAATTGAAGGGTAAATTCTTTTTTGTCAAGCGTTCCAGCATTCCCGGTGGTTTGCAGCTTCCACAAGCCTGGGTCATAGAGGGTAGGCATATGTGCACTAGATGTTAGGATTTTTATTAAAAATTACATGATCTGACCTTGGATGTCATTCTTTGCAGTGAAGAGTTTGAGGGAGATTAGTCTTGAAGAAGAAGAAACTGAGAGCAACTTGCAGAAATTCCTGGGTATCCCAGAGTTTGAACGAGCATTCAGAGCATTTGATCATCCAGCCATCTCCCAGCCATCCGTCAGCATGTCAAGTTGTAAGTTACCCTACATTTTGTTAAATTTTTGCGTACCTGATTTGCTGACATCCACGGTCACATTTTCTTTTTGCAGCTGCCCCCACCTACGACATCGAGGATCTCGAAGCTGCCCTCTCCTCCAAGCTAGCCGACGACCAGGATCTCGTAGTTCTGAGCACCGTTAAGCCTGAGCCCACTCCTGCATCCAAGGCCACCACATCCAGGGCCTCGGGTATGAAGAGGAATACCCGAGGATCCAGCACTGCTACTACCCAACATCCCCTGGCTGAGCTGTCCCCCCAGGAACTTGTGCAACATGCCGAGGTTGTGGCCCATCAGGTACCCATGTATTTTCCTTCTTTTTATGCGTTTCATAGTTAGATATGGAATTAATTTCTAACTTGCATGTTCCTTTTTGCAGGCCAATTTTCGTCTTCTGAAGCTGCTCGAGACTGCCGAGAGGCGCGCCGCTGAATCGGACACTCTGAAATCCAGGGTCACCCAGGCTAACAAAGAGGCAGCCAAGGCCAAGGCCCAGCATGAGAAGGTTCAGAAGCTGCTGCTGGAAAACGAGAAGAAGGCAGTGGAGACTCGGAGCCAGCATGAGAAGACCCTGAAGGAGTATGTGGAGACCTCCAAGAACTCGACCATGATATCGGTATTACAGACCAAGCTGAAGATGGCCATGGAAGCCAAGGACGAGGGTCACACTGTCGTCGGCAGGACTGTGCTCCTATGGCTCAAACAGTTGCGTATCCTGGGAGGTGTGGTTCCCCAAGGGTACAAGGCTATTGAAGCCCAGGATGGTGGTGTGACCCCACCTGCGGGTGCATCAGGGTCCGAGACTGGAGCAGGGGACCGAGGATGCTGGGGGCGAGAAGGATGCTGGTGAAGAAGCCGAGAAGGGAGGAAACAAGGGCGCTAAAAATGCAGCAGCCGTGGATACCGTTCAATAATCCACGGTCCTTTATATCTTTCCTTGTTTATTGTGAAGCTTTTTAAACAATGTTTTCTTTTGTTTCTCTGTGGTTTCCGGAGGTTTGATTCCCGGTGTTACAATGCTCCACCCACGGGTTCATCACCTGTGGTTTTGACTTGAAGCTACCCTGAGGTGGTTGGGCACTTTGTTCCAACCAAAGGGTGGTTTCTTTATATATATATATATATATATATATATATATATATATATATATATATATATATATCTGCTTATGAACTATATGCTTGCATGATATCTTTAACTTTCCTGCACAAACAAATACATAAGTACGATAAGAATGTTAAGAAAATAACCCATACCTTTTACATCCTCGGATAGTCCCTGAATGCTAAACTCTTGTTTGTGCAAGAAAATAATTTCTTCTGTCCTTGGTGCAATTCCGCTTTCGAATGCTCAGCGACAACCTAAAATGTTGCTTAATCGACACCGAAATCCTAGGATTTGGCACTGCCGTGCCATCCTAGGGTATGATCATTCAGGTAGACCCTGCATATGTTAGGAATAAATTTTAACAATTGGGATCAAACCCAAAAATCCTGGGGTCAAGCCCAAAAATCCTGGGGTCAAGCCCAAAAATCTTGCGGTCAAACCCAGTGCCGATTCGGCGGACTGGGGACTTGCCCGGTGCCGTACTGGCGAATTCTAGGGTCCACCTCGAGCCGAACCGGCGAACTAGGGTATTGCCTCGTGTGTCTTATGTAGGTGTGAAAACACCAAAAACCTTAAGGAACCCCTATATGTCCATAAATCATGAGGTTGTCGCCCATGCTATCAACACAGGTCGTTCCCATAATCCTGGGTCCATATGTGGGTTAACATGCGCTACAGGCTGGGGTCGTGCGCTACATGCGATTACCCAAACGTAGGAGAGGTGATATCCTCTCAAACCTTAGAAGGTATGCTAGATACCTTAAACGGAGGAGAGATGGCCACTCTCTAACTTAGGAGAATCACATCCCTGGCTTCATGCATCCAGGGTCACTTATCTGCTTTTATCCAAGTATCTCAACCAAAGGAGTTAGTAACTTCCATGAAAAATGATAAAAAAAAAACAACCACATAACAAAAGTAATTGATAATAAAAAATACAAGGAAAATATACCGATCAATTCATTAGTTAGAAGACATACCTGGCATGCAGCATCCTGGGCACTATATTTACATCAAATAGGCTTTTAAGTGGATTGCATTCCATGGTCTTGGTAGTAATTCACCATCCATGTTAGCGAGCGAATATGCCCCCTTACCTGCCTCATAGTCGATTAAGTAGGGACCTTCCCATTTAGGGGCCAACTTATCGTCCCCTGGATTCGTCGTATTCTGAAATGCCTTCCTTAGAACTAAGTCTCCTACCCTTTATCTTCGGATCCTTACATATTTATTGTAGCTTTTAGAGATCCTCTGTTGATACGCGGCCATTCTCCAGGCAGCTTGTTCTCGTAGCTCATCCACGGTATCAAGGTCGTCAGCCAGGGACTCGTCATTCGCATCCTAGGTCTGACTGATGACCCTGAATGTTGGGACAACCATCTCTGTTGGAATGACTACTTCCGTACCAAAAAGCAAGGAAAAAGGGGCCTGGCCCGTGGCATTCTTGTATGTGGTTCTATCAGCCCACAATGCCAATGGTAGTTCTTCTGCCCACTTTCCTTTTTTCTCCTTGAGTTTTTCTTCAAATTGTTGATGATGATCTTGTTTCTAGACTCTGCCTGACCGTTAGCTTGAGGATGTACTGTGTAGAGGTTATCATTTTTATCCCCTAACTCTCACAGAATCCAGTAGTCCTTTTACCGATAAATTGAGATCCATTATCGCACACTATTTCAGAGGGTATGCCAAATCTTGTTATGATATTCCTCATGATGAATGAAATAACTTCCCTTTCCCTGACTTGTACATACGCTTCGGCCTCTATCCACTTTGAGAAGTAATCAGTCATAGCTAACATGAAGACTTTACCTCCTGGCGCCCTGGGTAGCTTTCCCACAATGTCCATCCCCTATTTCATAAAGGGCCAGGATGCAGGGGTTCAGCTAGTTGATGGGGAATGTTGGCGTGTCTCTGACAAGCATCACATTTAAGGATAAAATCCTGAGAATCCTTTCTCAAGGATGGCCAAAAGTAGCCTGTTCTCAAGATCTTGGACATCAGGGACCTGCCCCCTGTGTGATTTCCACAATCACCTTCGTGGATGTCTTTGAGTACTTCCAGGGCTTCGTCATCTTCCAAGCATCTTAGATATGTTCCTGCAATAGACTTTCTATATAATTTTCCTTTAATGAGAACGTACCTGGCCATTCTGGTTCTAAATGCTCTAGTATCTTTTTCTTCATTTGGGATGGAGCCCCTTTGTAGATATTCTATGATAGGTCTGGTCCAGGATGACATGGTATCCTATGAATTAGAACGCTGTGCATCCTGGGCATCAGGACACTGAGCATCCTGGGTATCAGTAAACTGTGCATCCTGGGTATTGGATGCCAAAACCCTGCCCCCAGGACCAGTGTCTTCAGAATTATCTTGTTGATAGATTGCTTAACTTAATATGTGGATTATGGGGATATGTGTATCTTCCATTTCCTTGAATGCTGATCCTAGGTTTGCTAGTGCATCCGCTTCAGCATTTTCGTCCATGGATACTTGTTGTATAATGAAAATCCTGGGATATAGCCTTCACAATCTTTAGGTACTTAGCTAATTTCTCCCCTTTCACTGCATAAGATCCATTGAAATGGTTAGTTAAAAGTAGGGAATCGACATATACCTGGATGTTCTAGATCCCAAGATGCAAGGCCAATTGTAAGCCAGCAATCAGGGCTTCATACTCCGCTTCATTGTTGGTGGCGTGGAATTCACACCTGACATCCTGGGGTATCATGTCCCCCTGTGGCGATTTCAGCATGATTCTAAGGCCTGTCCCCCTGACATTGGATGCCCCATCCGTGAATAGGGTCCAACATCCCGAGAATTCTTCTTCCTGCAGACTCTGGAATTCTTGATCTGCTTCAGTCTGGATGTCACTACTGAAATCAGCCACAAAGTCTGCTAGATCTTGTGATTTTATGGTTGTTCTTGCTTCATAGACCAGGTTGTAAGCACTCAGCTTCAGAGACCACTTCGCCATCCTTCCTGACATCTCAGGTTTCCTCAATACAGACTTTATAGGGTAATTAGTTTTCACATATATAGTATGAGTCTCAAAATAATGCCTAAGTTTAGTGGAGGCCATACTTAGGGCTAATATAAGTTTTTCTAAATGCGAGTACCTGGATTCAGTGTCAAGAAGGCTTTTACTTACGCAATATACTGGATGTTGTTGTCCTTCTGAATCCTTGGTTAGGACTGCGCTTACCGTGTTTCTTGAAACTGCAAGGTATAATGATAAAGGCTCCCCTGGATTTGGTTTCATCAGAAGTGGTGCCGAGGATAGATAAGCTTTCAAGTCCTGGAAGGCTTGTTCATGCTGGGACGTCCATTCGAACTTCTTATTCTTCCTCAGAATATCATAAAAGTCTCTGCATCTCTCTGAGGATTTGGAAATGAACCTATTGAGGGTTGCAACCTGGCCTGCAACCTTTGTACATCCTTGGTTGACTATGGCGACTTCAGGTTCATTATAGCATGAATCAGTTCTGGGCTAGCTTCAATTCCTCTTTTGGTCACCATGTAACCCAGGAATTTTCCAGCACCCACTCCAAAGTGACACTTCTCTAGATTGAGCTTCATATTGTACCTGTTTAGGATGTCAAAAGATTCTTTGACATCCTGAATATGTGTGCTGACATTCAGGGACTTTACCACCATGTCGTCTATATATACCTCCATAGTTTCTCCTAGCTTTTCTTTGAACATCATATTCACCAATCTTTGGTAGGTTGCCCCTGCATTTTTCAATCCAAAAGGCATAATGACATAACAATAAATACCCGTTGGTGTGATGAAGGATGTATCCTCTTGATCACTGGGTTCCATCTGAATTTGTTGAAATCCATAGGTGGCATCCATGAATGTTAGCATTTCATGGCCTGTCGTTGCATCCACCATGGAGTTAATGTGTGGCAAAGGAAAAGGGTCTTTAGGGCATGCACGGTTCAGATCTGTATAATCTACACAGACCCTCCACTTGCCATTTTTCTTCTCCACTACCACTACATTGGCCAACCACCTTGGAAATTTGATTTCTCTGATCATCTTATTCTTCAAAAGACTGTCTATTTCCTCATGGATTATTATATGCTTTTCAGGAGCATATTTTCTCCTCTTTTGATGCACGGGCCGGTAAGAAGGATCAATACCAAGTTTATGTGTTATAACATCTTTGGATATACCTGTCATGTCTTCAGTGTTCCATGCGAATGTTGACATCCTGGAGCGGAGAAATTCAACCAGTTCTTCTTCAATGGGGTTAGGGATGTTAGTACCAATTGACACTTTTTTCCCAGGATGCAAGGGGTCTAGGACTACTTGTTTTACATCCTGCTCCCTTGCCTCTAGGATATCCCTGGCCTTTTTCTTTAATTGATATCCTTGATGGGCTTTGGCTGAAATCTTCATGGCTGAAGTGTAGCAGTCTTTTGCTTCCTGTTGGTCGCTGTGGATGGTGACCACTCCCCCGGGTGTAGGTAGTTTGACGCACTGATGATACGTAGAAGGGACAAATTTCATATCGTGAATCCAGGGCCTGCCTAGGATAATGTTGTATCCGGACGCATCATCCATGACACAACAACGTTGCATCGAGTTCACCCCCTCAACGTAAACTGGAAGCTTCACTTATCCCAGGGTATTCTTTGTTTCCCCACTAAAACCCACGAGGACCATGGATTTATCGATGACTTCATCCTGGGGTATCCCCATTTTCGTCAATGTCTCAAGCTGAATGATGTTGACAGAACTGCCCCCGTATATTAAGATCCTCTTTACCAAGTGGTTGGCTATGTAAAGTGTGATCACGAGCCCATCATGGTGAGGGTCCATGACGTTGCACTTGTCATCTTCACCGAAGGTAACATCCTTGAGATCAGCTTGTACTGAAGCTTTGACAGATTTCCTGGGAACGTCTGATTTGGTTTCCCTTGCGTGCCTTTTAGCTGCAGAATAAGAAGTACCACATATATCAGATCCACTAGAAATAAAATAGATTACCTTTGCATCCGGAGATGGGGATGCTGCCTGTTTTGGCTAAAAATTACTTAAGTTAAATTAGCAAAGTTTGAACCAAATTTGAATGTGAGGTTAGGTGTCTCGAATTCAGATGTGAAAACAATTTGAAATAATCCTGGGACAACAGCAGAATTCCAGGGTCAAATAACTAGAATCCTGGGTAAAAACTTAGGTCTATTTATGAAATCAGTTGAGAAACTTTATCAACACAAATGTAACCAGAAATGTAAGTAGGAACACCGAGATTTTGACTAGGGAAAAGCCCTTAGCCCTTAGATGTCTCTAAGGCGCCGCCGGCATAAAAACCCCGGGTAGCGATAACACACGCTACCAATTTATTGATCACTGAAAAAAGTCGAGTACAATGTGTTCGCAAAGAGAATAATACGAGAATACAATCAGTAAAGCTCGAATGAGCTGAAAATGAATGACTAAAGGTCCTATTTATACTCCGAGAGCTCCAAGGACTCGTCCGATATTCCAGGGGTCTTCAACTGTTCTTCCGATATTCCAGGGATCCTCCCTCCAACGTCTCTTTCCGTTAGTTGACCGAGTTTCCAGCCAACTGACTTTGACCACGTGCTAAATGAGTCTTCAGCTTTCCTTATTCGACCGTTTGAGCGACTTTGTCAACCTGTTGTCTCTTAGATAAAAGCACGAGATACGTTAGTAACGAAATCCTAGCATGCAGGGTCATATCCACATGCTGGGTCATTGTAAAAATAAGGGCAATCCTTGGATTAGATCATATAAGTGTAAATTAAAATAAAGGTAAACCTTCCCGTTTGATGTTAATCATCCTGGGTCATCGAACATTACCTGTCAACATCCAGGGTCATACAATTCCTAGGTAATACCTGCCCCTGGATTATTAGCCGAGAATTCAGGGTATAACAATTGCCCCCAAATTTTCGCAAGTGGATAGAACTTACAGCTGTGAAAATTTGAATTTTTGGGTCACATCACCCCTTATCTTTAATCGTGTCCGTTAATTTCGCATCCATGATGCCACGTCTCGAGCGACCTCCCATCACCTCTGTAACTTCTTCTTTTCTTTAAATACTACCTTTAACCCCTCCTCTCTTTTCACACAAATTTCTTGAGAGCAAGGGTTTTCCTCCGACGCTTCCAGCTTCCGATTTTCTCCACTCAGGTAAACTTCTGCTCCAAACTTTTCCATCATTCCCCGATCATGACCCGTAAGAAAATACGAGCAGAGACGACGGCTGAGGAGACTGGAATCGAGGATTTCCTCGATCAGTTTTACTTGCAGAGCCGAGCACTCGAAGCTTGCACCTTTACCGACGACGACATTGCTGCATTGTTGTCGTCGGGCCTTTTCCCCGAATCCGCTGAGATCAGACCCTTCGACAAAAGGGTTCGATCGGATTTCTGTTCTGAGACCTGGGTCTGCTTTCCTTTCACCCCTTTCTCCATGGGTCTTTCCTATCCTTTCTCCGGCCTCCTGGCCGAGTTTTTCAAGGCCACCGGTCTTGCCTACGCCCAAACCCTACCTATCATTTGGAGGATCCTGGGTACCATCGATCGGTTGAACAATGAGTTCGATTCCCTGGTTGGTCTGCCTGAG
The DNA here is from genome assembly GCA_039602395.1 of Deinandra increscens subsp. villosa. Classification (NCBI taxonomy): domain Eukaryota; kingdom Viridiplantae; phylum Streptophyta; class Magnoliopsida; order Asterales; family Asteraceae; genus Deinandra; species Deinandra increscens. Next base: position 27,132 of record JBCNJP010002667.1, on the reverse strand, counting down.
CTGGCCCTGGGTTATGAACTCAAATCCCACGGCAACAATCGATTTCTATTCAAAGCCCTGAGCAAAGAGGTTCAGATGATTCCTCGGGCTTCCTTTTTTGAGGAATGGAAAGGGAAATTTTTCTTTGTCAAGAGGTCCACAATTCCAGGAGGGATGAGCATTCCAGTTAGATGGAGAGTAGATGGTAGGTTTTTACCTGCATTAGGGATTAGGATTTTATTCTATTCAAATACTGACCTTGGATTTTTGTTCTGCAGTTCCCAGCTTAAGCTCCATTGGACCCGCAAATTCTGGGACGTTCGAGAGATTTGAAGCTTTCCTCAGCATCAACGAAGTGGACCGAGAATTCAGGACGGACCTCCACCAAGCTGCTTCATCTACCTCCCACAGCATGTCAAGTTGTAAGTATCTTGGTACTCTGCCTCTCGGACCTAGGATTTTCTCTGGATTCTGTTAATTTCTTATGCTTTTTCAGCTGCTGCCACTCCTGTCAACCTGGAAAACATTGATCTGGACGACTTTCTGCTAGGTGACTCCGAGCAGGACCTGCAAGTCATTACCTCTGTGAAGACCGAACCAATGACGGCTCCCAAAGCTCCTCCCTCCAGGACTTCTGGTACTAAGCGCAAGACCAGGGCCACTGCCACTGCTTCTGCTCCCGTTGTGCAATCTCTGGAGAACCTGGATGCCGCCGAGCTCCGTGCCCATGCCGAGGCCTCTTCCCGTCAAGTAAGTTAATCCTGGGTACCCCTGAATTTTCTACACGGTAAACAATTCAAGGTCATAAATGTTAATAGCATTACCTTCTCTTGCAGATTGCTAGCCGATTCGTGGAGATGGTCTGGGCCGCTGAGAAGCGAGCCCAGGATGCTGAGGCTGCTGCTAAGAAGGAGGTTACTGCCCTGACCAAGGAGCTGAACTCGCTCAGGATAGTGGCCAACAAGAACCTGGGTCTAGTGCATGATCTTGAGAAGAAGGCAGTGGAGGCACGGGCTGCGCATGAGTCTGCCTTAGCCGCTAAGGGCGATGAAGGCAAGCTCATCGCTCGCATCTCCCTTTTCCAGTGCAGGCTGAAAATGGCGAAGGAGGCAAGGGATTTGGGGTTTCAAAACCCCAACTGGGATGTGTCCGACTGGGCAAAGAAACTGCGCAATTTAGGCGCCACCATCCCTGCAGGGTGTGACCCTGAAATCGGCCCTGGATCCAGCAAAAGCACCCCATCCAAGGGCTCCGCTGGTCACGCCATGGATATCGACCAGCCCAAGGGAGGAGAGCAGCCGACCCAGGACCCGAAGGCAGCAGAGAAGGCAGCGGAGGAGAAGGAAGCGAAGGAGGTGCCCCAGGATGAAGCTTGAAGAACAGGGGTCACCTTTTTATGTTTTGTGGTTCATGTTTGTTTGAAAACAATTTTATTTTTATGCATGTGATGGTATACCGGATGATGTTTCCCGGTACATATTTTGTTTAAGACAATGGCCCACCCCTGGATGCGATATCCAGGGTCTTTTGACATGTCCCAACCTGGGAAGTCCGGAGCTTTTCCGGGCCCAGGTTGGGTTTTATTAATATAACTGCTTTATTTACATACCTGTGTTTGACATATTTGAATGATATTTGCAATGTATGGAACGGTTCTAGGGTTTACCTTGATAATCCTGGGTTGCCCCCAGGATCTTAGGATTCCTCGTAGCTATAGCAGACTTGTGAATGTTTCCTGTAATAGGAACATATCAATCAGAATTAACTAGATAAGGAGTTAATCTTCTTGGGCTTTGACCGTTATGACCCTGGATTAGATTAATAATCCTGGGCCACTAGGTAATCTTTGAATTGTTTCTGGGGTCAAGCCCTTAAATACTGGGGTCAAACCCGGTGCCGTACCGGCGAACTGGGGTCAAGCCCGGTGCCGTACTGGCGAATTCTAGGGACCACCTCAAGCCGTACTGGCGAACTAGGGTATTGCCTCGGGTGTCTTAAGTTGGTACGTTAGCACCAATCCGTCTTGAAAACGCGTTAATCGTTTTAAACCTTGAGAGATCCGCATATGTCCCTGGATTGCAAGGTTGCCACCAATGCTGTTAACACGGATGATCTCACAATCCCAGGGTTTCATACTTGGGTCACGTGCGTCTCGGGCGAGGCAAAAATTGCCAACGTGCGCTCCAGGCGAGGCGTGATAGCCCATATTCGGATGAAGGACGTATAATCCTTAAACCTTAGGAATGGGTTTAAAATTTACCCATACGGAAGTGAGATGGCCAATCCCAATACTTAGGAGAAATACATTTGTTGCATTTGATTTGGAGTACCTTGAGTATTCTTCGCTTCGTATGCCTTGAATTTCCGATCATCCTGCACCTTGAATACCTTGAATCCTGGGATACCCTGGATTTTAGGCAATCCGTCTTGCAAAACATAGATCTTAGCGAATTCAAAACATTAAATAACAATTTAAAAAATGAAACGTAACACGTAATTAATATCAGAGACTAAATAATGAACGTAAAACACATAAGGAAAATGAGTAAATTGAGTGAGAAGAACTGACCTGAATTTCCATTGTGAAATTTCAAAATAAAACACATACCTGAGCAAGTGAATCCTGGGACAGAAGGCCTTACATGAAATATGCTTTGAGATGTATCGCATTCCAAGGTCTTGGCAATAGGTCTCCTTCCATACTAGCCAGCCAATATGCCCCCTTACCAGCTTCGGAATCAATCAAATAAGGACCTTCCCACTTAGGGGCTAATTTCCCGTCTCCTGGATTTGTTGTGTTCTGAAACGCCTTTCTTAGGACCAGGTCTCCTACCTTGAATCTTCTGATCCTTACATGCTTGTTATAGGTCTTCGAAATTCTTTGCTGATATGCTGCCATTCTCCAAGCCGCCTGATCTCTCATCTCATCCAGGGTATCTAAGTCTTCAATCAGGGACTGGTCATTCAAATCCTGGGTCTGACCATTGATCCTGAATGTTGGGATCACCATTTCCGTCGGGATGACTGCTTCTGTGCCGAATACCAGGGAATATGGGGTTTGACCCGTGGCATTCTTGGAGGTAGTCCTATCTGCCCATAATGCTAAGGGTAATTCCTCTGCCCATCTTCCCTTCTTCTCCTTCAGTCTCTTCTTCAGGTTGTTTATGATGATCTTGTTGCTTGACTCAGCTTGGCCATTGGCTTGAGGATGTACTGGAGTTGATGTTATCATCTTGATGCCCCAGGATTCACAGAATCCTGTGGTCCTACCTCCAATAAATTGAGAGCCATTATCACAGACAATCTCAGATGGCACTCCAAACCTTGTCAATATGTTTCTTTTAATGAAGGATATAACCTCTTTTTCCCTGACTTGAACGTATGCTTCGGCTTCAATCCATTTCGAGAAGTAATCTGTCATTGCTAACATGAATACCTTTCCTCCAGGGGCTTTGGGTAGCTTACCAACGATGTCCATCCCCCATTTCATGAAGGGCCAAGATGCTGGAATTGGATATAGAGGCTCTGCAGGCTGGTGAGGCACATTGGCGTGTCTTTGACATGCGTCACATTTCTGAGAAAAATCCAGGGCATCTTTTCTCATTGTTGGCCAATAATACCCCGTTCTTAGGATCTTGGACGTCAGGGACCTGCCCCCTGTATGGTTTCCGCAATCACCCTCATGGATGTCTCTGAGCACTTCCTGGGCTTCATCCTTCTCCAAACATCTCAAATACGTACCTGCAAAAGATTTTTTATATAGTATATTTTTTATAATTACATACCTGGCTACTCTTATCCTGAATGCACGGGCGTCTTTCTCAGTTTCTGGTATAGTACCATCCTGCAAATATTGAATAATCGGCCTAGTCCAGGATTCCTTAGTAGAATCCTGGGTACTGGATACCAGGGTCTCACCTAGTGTGTCAAAATCCTGGGAATCCATACCTTGGTCTATGGCCGGTGTTAGTATGTGAATAATAGGAATATGAGTATCTTCAAGTGTTTTGAATGCTGAACCTAAGTTTGCTAGTGCGTCTGCTTCAGCATTCTCTTCCCTTGGTACTTGTTGAATGTTAAAATTTTGAAAATCCTGGGACATTCGTTTTACCACTTCCAAGTACTTGACTAATTTCTCTCCCTTAGCTGCATAAGAGCCATTAAAATGGTTAGCTAAAAGAAGAGAGTCTACATATACCTGAATGTGTTGAATTCCCAGGTGTAATGCTAGGTGTAACCCAGCAATTAGGGCTTCATACTCGGCTTCATTGTTAGTTGCTTGAAATCCACATCTAACAGCCTGGGGTATCATGTCCCCCTGTGGCGATTTCAGTACTATTCCAAGGCCTGTCCCCCTGATATTTGATGCTCCATCAGTGAACAAGGTCCAGCACCCTGAATTTTCCTCTTGTTGAAGCTGCTGCAATTCATGGTCTGCTTCTTGTTGTATGTCGGTACTGAAATCAGCCACAAAATCAGCTAGAGCCTGAGATTTTATAGCTGTTCTGGCCTCGTAGATCAGATCATATGCACTGAGCTTCACCGACCACTTAGCCATTCGACCTGACATTTCTGGTTTTCGCAAAACAGACTTTATAGGGTAGTTAGTTCTAACATGAATTGTATGAGTTTCGAAATAATGTCTAAGTTTAGTAGATGCCATACATAGGGCTAATATAAGTTTTTCAAGGTGTGAGTACCTGGATTCAGCATCAAGTAAACTCTTACTTACATAATATATAGGGTGTTGCTGACCTTCTGCGTCTTTGGTTAGGACTGCACTTACCGTATTTCTGGACACTGCCAAGTACAGGGACAGGGGTTCCCCTGGATTAGGCTTCATTAACAAGGGTGCCGTGGATAAATATGCCTTCAAATCCTGGAAAGCTTTCTCGTGTTGCTCCTTCCATTCGAATTTCTTGTTTTTCCTCAGGATATCATAAAATTCCCTGCATCTTTCCGAAGATTTTGATATAAACCTGTTAAGGGCAGCGATTCTACCTGTAAGTCTTTGAACTTCCTTGGTGCTGGTTGGCGATTTCAGGTTGGCAATTGCCCTGATCTGTTCTGGACTTGCCTCTATTCCTCTTTTGGTCACCATGTATCCCAGGAATTTACCTGCTCCGACTCCAAAGTGGCATTTTTCTGGATTCAGCTTCATGTTGTATTTATCCAAGATATCAAAGGAATCCTTGACATCCTGGACATGGTCACTGGTGACCCTGGATTTGACCACCATATCGTCGATATATACCTCCATCGTGTCCCCCAGCTTTTCCTTGAACATCATGTTGACCAATCTCTGGTATGTTGCCCCTGCATTTTTCAGTCCAAAAGGCATAACTATGTAACAATATATACCTGTTGGTGTTATGAATGCTGTATCTTCTTGATCCTGGGGTTCCATCTGAATTTGCTGAAATCCTGAAGTTGCATCCATGAAGGTTAACATTTCATGGCCTGCCGTTGCATCGACCATGGAATCTATGTGAGGTAAGGGGAATGGATCCTTTGGGCATGCACGGTTCAGATCCGTGTAATCCACGCATACCCTCCATTTACCATTCTTTTTTCCCACTACTACCACGTTGGCTAACCACCTGGGAAACTTGACCTCTCTGATCATCCCTGCTTTCAGTAATCTGTCCACTTCCTCTTGGATTATGATGTTCTTCTCTGGCGCGAACTTTCTTCTCTTTTGATGTATTGGCCTGAAAGAATTATCAATTCCAAGTTTATGTGTAATAATAGATTTGGAAATACCTGTCATATCGCCATGAGACCAGGCGAAGGTTGACATTCTGGTCCTGAGTAGATTCACTAGTTGCTCTTCTATCGGCCCTGGAATATTCGTCCCAATATAGACCCTTTTTCCTGGATTTGAGGGATCTAGTTCAATAGCTTTGACGTCCTGTTCCCTTGCTTCCAAGGTTTCCCGGGCCTTCTTCTTTAATTGCTATGCTTGCCTTGGTTTAGATGATATCTTCATCGCCGTGGTGTAACATTCCTTAGCTTCTTGCTGATCGCTGTTGATTGTGATCACACCCCAAGGTGTCGGTATCTTCACACATTGATGATATGTTGAGGGTACAGCCCTGTTGTCGTGAATCCAGGGTCTACCCAGGATTACATTGTATCCTGATGGTGCGTCCATCACACAGAAGCGCTGGACCGAATTGAGTCCCTCTACATAGACTGGAAGCTTTACTTCTCCCAGAGTGTTCTTCGTCTCACCACTGAAACCCACAAGTACCGTGGATTTCGAGATGATCTCTGTGTGCGGGATTCCCATCTTGTTCAAGGCTTCTAATTGGATTATGTTTACTGAGCTTCCTCCATCAATCAGAATCCTTTTCACGACGATGTTGGCAATATGAAGAGTTATCACTAGCCCATCGTGATGAGGGTCTATGATGTTGTGTCTATCATCTTCTCCAAATGTAATTTCTTTGAGATCTGGCTGAATAGAGCTCTTCCTGGGTCTTTGGTCCCTGTCTGATTTTGATTCCTTGGCGTGTCTCTTTGCTGCAGAATAAGAAGTACCACAGATATCAGAACCACCAGAAATGAAATGAACTACCTTAGCATCCGGGGGTGGTGATGATGCTCTTTCGGGATGGTCATCGGAACGTCTATAATCCTGGGACCTTGCATCATTGTCCCTGGATTTCGGATTCTGTTCCCTGGATTTGTCCTTCTTCTTTCCCAATAGTTCCTTTAGATAGCCTTTGCTGAGTAAATAGCTGATCTCTCTTCGCAGGGCCATGCAATCTTCAGTTTGATGACCAAAGTCTTCGTGGTAGGCACACCATTTGGACTTGTCCTTCCACGTAGAGGGTTTATCGCTCTTTCTGGGCCATCTTGCCTTGTCGCCGAGATCCTGCATAGCATACATCACACCAGAAACATCAGTAGTAAAGCAATAGTCATTAAAAGAAGGATATTCTTCATCGTCCTCATCCTGTTCCACATTGTTCACTCGGCGCTCATCAGGCCTTGAGTAAGGCTTTGATCTTTGTGACCTAGGATGTGTGGATTCTGACTTTCTGCTGGAACCGTTGAATCCTGGGGAGGACTCATTCTTTCCCAGGATTTTCCTATCCTCCTCCAGTCTAATGAAGCGGAGAGCCCTGTGACGAACTTCATCCATCTTATGACATGGGTTCATGACTAGATCCTCGTAAAACAATGAGTCCTTGTTTAGCCCCATTTTAAAGGCTTGAACTGCAGTCGCCATATCCATGTTCGGGATTTCCAGAGCTTCTCTGCTGAATCTGCTGACGTAGTTCCTTAAGGTTTCACCTGCATTCTGGGTTACCCTATACAGATCACTTGTTAGTTTTTCAAAACTACGACTGCAAGAAAATTGACTGTTAAATAAATTAACTAGTTGTGAAAATGAAGCAATAGAATAGGGAGGAATGTTTAGGAGCCATTTGAGAGCTGCCCCCGTTAAGGTGGACCCAAACCCCTTACATAGGCAGGCCTCCTTAATTTCAGGTGGCATGTGAATAATCTCCATTCTTTCGCGGTATTGCGCCACATGCTCTTCTGGGTCTGTGGTGCCGTCGTAAAGCTTCATACTGGGTGTTTGGAACCTCTTGGGAATCTCTACGTCACAGATTGGTGGAGCAAATCTGGACATCCTATGGCTTGAGGGCCCAACCTCAGGAATTGGCTGCACAACTCCTGGCACACTCGAGATCATTTGCTTGAGCTTTTGGATTTCTCGTTCCACAGATGGGCTTATTCCTGAATCCTGCACAGAATTGTTAGTATTAGCATAATGGGTGAAAGGTTGAGGAATGTTACCAACATCCTGGGGTATGCTTGTCCCAGGATTAGTGATCGGCTCTCTGATGGTAGTCATTCTGGACAAATCTGCATGAGCCATTTGAGCAGGGAAGGACGTTGATCTCCAGTTCAGTGGTGCGACGGCTTCGTGTACCCTGGAATTAGTTCCAGGGGTATCGAAATTCAGAATTCTGGGATCGAGCGGCGACGGCTGAGTCGTCGTGGCTCTGGGTAACTCTGATCTCAAGCTGGTCAATTGAGCCATGAATTCCTTGTTCACCTTCTGTTGGAGTTCCATGTGGCGCTCCAACCTACCGAAAGTGGCTAAGATATCAGTATCAGATATTAGGACAGGGTCTTCTTGGATGTTTTCGGTTTCGATCACTTCATGGTTGACCACAGGTCCGTCACTGCGCGTAGCTGAGGTTGAAGCATTAAACCCTGGAGCCGATGAAGTGACTCCACTTGTCGAAATACTGGTCCTTGGACCTGGTTGGTTAACTCCAGTTGTTGAAGCAGTCACGGCAGAAACTGAGACATTCGAGGTGTTCATTTGTGTTGACATCTTTTGATAGATTTTGGCAAAAATCAAGTTTAGGACAAATCTGAAAAGAGTTTGACAAAAAATTGACACCAATTGCCCCACGGTGGGCGCCAAATTGTTTTGGCTAAAAATTACTTAAGTTAAATTAGCAAAGTTTGAACCAAATTTGAATGTGAGGTTAGGTGTCTCGAATTCAGATGTGAAAACAATTTGAAATAATCCTGGGACAACAGCAGAATTCCAGGGTCAAATAACTAGAATCCTGGGTAAAAACTTAGGTCTATTTATGAAATCAGTTGAGAAACTTTATCAACACAAATGTAACCAGAAATGTAAGTAGGAACACCGAGATTTTGACTAGGGAAAAGCCCTTAGCCCTTAGATGTCTCTAAGGCGCCGCCGGCATAAAAACCCCGGGTAGCGATAACACACGCTACCAATTTATTGATCACTGAAAAAAGTCGAGTACAATGTGTTCGCAAAGAGAATAATACGAGAATACAATCAGTAAAGCTCGAATGAGCTGAAAATGAATGACTAAAGGTCCTATTTATACTCCGAGAGCTCCAAGGACTCGTCCGATATTCCAGGGGTCTTCAACTGTTCTTCCGATATTCCAGGGATCCTCCCTCCAACGTCTCTTTCCGTTAGTTGACCGAGTTTCCAGCCAACTGACTTTGACCACGTGCTAAATGAGTCTTCAGCTTTCCTTATTCGACCGTTTGAGCGACTTTGTCAACCTGTTGTCTCTTAGATAAAAGCACGAGATACGTTAGTAACGAAATCCTAGCATGCAGGGTCATATCCACATGCTGGGTCATTGTAAAAATAAGGGCAATCCTTGGATTAGATCATATAAGTGTAAATTAAAATAAAGGTAAACCTTCCCGTTTGATGTTAATCATCCTGGGTCATCGAACATTACCTGTCAACATCCAGGGTCATACAATTCCTAGGTAATACCTGCCCCTGGATTATTAGCCGAGAATTCAGGGTATAACACTGCCCGCTCAGGATGTCCGCGTGATCTGTCTGCATCCTGGGTCTGGTCGATGCCCCTGGATTTTGCAAACTGGTCAGCGCCCTTGGATTTGTCCTTTTTCCTTCCTAAGAGTTCTTTCAGGAACCCTTTGCTCAGCAGATAACTGATTTCCTTGCGCATAGCTATGCAATCCTCGGTTACATGACCAAAGTCCTCATGGTATGCACACCATTTGGACTTATCTTTCCAGGATGCTTGTTTGTCTGTCTTCCTGGGCCACCTTTCTTCGTCATCCTCATCTTCACCCTGGTCAACCCTATTAACCCTCAGATTATCGAGTTTGGAATAGGGTTTAGGCCTCTGAGACCTTGGATGTGCCGATTCTGATTTCCTGTTAAAAGAGCCGTATCCTGGGGCAACGTCAGATTTTTTCTGTATTTTTCTATCCTCTTCAAGCCTGATGAATCGTAGGGCCCTATGCCGCACTTTATCAAGCCTGTGACAGGGGTTCATTACGAGATCTTGATAGAAGGAAGAATCCTTCTTGAGGCCCATCTTGAACGCCTAGACGGCAGTAGCCATATCCATATTGGGGATATCCAGGGTCTCCTTGCTGAACCTGTTCACATAATCCCTTATAGACTCGTTAGCATTCTGTGTAATCCTGTAAAGATCACTCGTCAGTTTCTCAAAACTATGACTACAAGAAAGTTGGTTATTGAATAAGTTAATTAAATGAGAAAAAGATGGGATAAAATAGGGTGGAATACTCATCAACCATTTTAAGGCTGAACCTGTGAGTGTCGACCCGAAACCCTTACATAGACAGGCCTCCTTGATATCAGGGGGCATGTAGATCACCTCCATTATTTCCCTATATTGAGCTACGTGTTCGTCCGGATCGGTCGTGCCATCGTACAGTTTCATACTGGGAGTTTGGAACCTCTTGGGTATTTCCACGTCACATATCGGGGGAGCGAACCTTGAAAGTCGATGACTTGATGGTTCTACTTCAGGGATAGGCTGGACCACCCCGGGAACACTTGAGATCATCTCCTTAAATTTCTTGAGTTCCTTTGCCACTGCTGGGCTTAGACCTGCGTCCTGCACAGATTCATTAGTATTAGCATTAAGATTAGGGGTTCCAAGGATGTTACCAGCATTCTGGGTAGTCGTGCCCCCACGATTCACGTCGGAGTCCCTGAATGTAGACACCCTGGGTCTATCAGCCAGGGTAGTGTAAGCAGCAAAAGTAGGTCTTGGATCTACTATTTGGACGTCATCTGCTAAACTAGACCCATTCCCAGGACTGTTGTATTGCAGTCTTCTATCCTGGACAGGAGATATGGGTGTTTGATCCAACCTATTGATTTCCGACCTCAGCCTGGCTACCTCTCCATACATATCCTGCTTCACTTTCTGTTGTTGCTCCATATATTGCTGTACTTTTCTGAAAATGGTAAGGAGTTCATCGTTATAGACCAATACTGGGGTTTCTCCACCACGTCCTGATCCCGTGACACCCTGGTTGGTAGTTCTGCTAGTATTGCGATTCATGGTGGTCGTCATCGATGCAGTAACTCGTGGCGGTGGATGAGGAAGGACAGTGTTGGTTGTAGTAGAAGTGCTTGCAGGGGTAGTCACATTCAAGGTACTCGGTTGTGTTGCCATTTTTTTGATAGATTTTTGTAAAAATCAAGTTAAAGATAAATCTAATGAGAGTTTAGAAAAATATTGACACCAATTGCCCCACGGTGGGCGCCAAATTGTTTTGGTCAAAAATTATGTAACAAAATCAAGTAACCAAATTTGTTTGTGAGGTATGGTGCCCTGGATGTAAAGTTTGCGTAATCGAGTTTGTTAGTAAAAATCCAAGGTTTAATGGAAATGTATAGAAACACAAGCAACAACTTCCCTGAATGCAACTAAGAACATCGAGATTTGAAATGGGGAAAAGCCCTTAATTCTTGAATGTCTTCAAGGATTGCCGGCATAAAAACCCCTTCGGCAACGATAACACATGTTGCCTATTTATTGCTAAGTAAAATGTTTCGAATACAAGTGTTTGCGGCTTGATTGCTATGTGGTAGTGTGAATACAGGTGATCGAGAGAGATAAAATGAAGCCTAAGCCGTGTTTACATACATGGATAAACCTAACTAACATTCCGAGATTCCTAGGATCTCTTTCTAACTACTTTCGGCCGTTATTTGACCAAGTTTGGTGGCGGGTCTCTTTTTCCACACGTGCTTCTGACCTTGACCAGGTCCTTATGACCATTATCTTCCCTTCTGTTCCTGGCTTGGACACACGGAATCAAAGAGAAAGATTAGTAAAGCTTTCCTAGCATGTAGGGTACCCGTGCATGCGGGGATTAAATAGATAAACAGATTCAGAGTACATTACATCCTGAGATAACAATTAAGTAAATTATAAGCAGACATCCTGGGTTAATTTACCGAAAACGCATTCCCTATATGTTCGACATCCAGGGGTCTTAACCTGTCGGAGATCATTAGTAAGAAATTGAACGAAAATTCAGGGTATAACAGAAGGTATGGAGGTTAGTGGAGAAGCTTGCTGACAAAAAGGTCATCACAACTCAATGGCTTTATAAGAATAAAAAGGATGACAACGGTGTTATTGTGAGAAACAAGGCAAGGTTGGTGGTTCAAGGGCACAAGCAGGTCGCAGGAATCGACTATGATGAAGTATATGCACCGGTTGCTCGTTTAGAGGCAATACGAGTATTTTTGGCCTACGCATCCTACATGAATTTCACTGTCTACCAATTGGACGTGAAAACTACGTTTCTCTATGCTGAAATGGATGAAGAGGTGTATGTTACTCAACCTCCTAGGTTCATTGATGAAGAACACCCCTACCATGTGTACAAGCTAGACAAAGCACTGTATGGCTTGCACCAGGCCCCACGGTCGTGGTATAAAACGTTGTCTGATCATCTTCTAGCACACGGCTACACGAGGGAAATAGTGGATCAGACACTGTTCAGGAAAGAGGTCGAAAATGACATAATCATGGTGCAAGTTTATGTGGACGACATCATCTTTGGGTCCACGAATGAGGATTTGTGCAAAGAATTCGAAAAAGTAATGCGGACAAAGTTTGAGATGAGTCAGATGGGCGAAATGGAATTCTTCCTGGCATTACAAGTGAAGCAAAGTGACAGCGGAATCCTTATTCATCAAGCTAAATATGTCACAAATATTATAGAGAAGTACAAGATGGCAGATTCAAAGCCTGTCTCCACACCCATGGCGGCAAGGCCAGCACTCACCAAAGATCCAGATGGTCAATCAGTGAGCGAGCACATGAACCGGTCCATGATCGGGTCGCTGATGTATTTGACGACCATCCGACCAGACATCATGCTTGTAGAGTGCCAATGCGCACGATATCAGGCTAATCCTAAACTCTCTCATTTATCTGCAGTTAAACGTATTTTCAAATATTTGAAGGGTAGGCCAAGGCTGGGCCTCTGGTACCCTAAAGATTCTGGGTTTAATCTGTATGTGTTTACTGATAGTGATTATGGTGGCAATGAGCTTGACAGGAAATCTACATCTTCTAGAGCTCAGTTCTTAGGAGACAGGTTGGTAGCTTGGCAGAGCAAGAAGCAGCACACGGTGTCTCAATCTACAGCTGAAGCAGAATACGTGGATGCATCTGCATGCTGCTCATAGGTGGTATGGTTGCAGCATCAACTGGGAGATTACGGTTTGAATTTCTTTGAGACTCCTATCTATTGTGATAATAATGCTGCATTGCAAATTGTTAAGAATCCTGTGCAGCATTCAAAAACCAAGCACATTGATATTAAAATGCATTTCATTCGGGATTGCTACGAACGCATGCTCATTCACTTAGAACGGGTGCAATCGGATGACAATATGGTGGACATGTTCACCAAACCCCTCCCTAGTGCTAATTTTGAAATGTGTCTCAAAGGCCTCAGGATGATAGCCTTTGATGAGTAGTCTGACAACTTCTATCTGTTTATTTATTCAAAAAAAATTAAAAGAAAAATAAAATAATCAAAAATAGTGTTTTTGTTCTCTGTTTGTGTTCTGAAAAAATCTAAAAGCAAGGGGAAGATATAGTATAAACATCTTGATGTTTCCGCTAAATTTTGTGTGCTTTTAAATTTGTTACTGGTTTTGATTGACCAGGTTGGGAAGTGATATAAATTTCCAGGTGGTTGCTGACTGACACGTGTAAGGTGGATGTGAAAAGCTGTGATTCATGGCTGATATGTTTGGTAGACTCTGCTGTCAATCAATCAAAAGGTATGGTTTATCACAACACTTAAAGATAAAGTATGATGCTTGATAGGAAACACACACTTAGGTTAGTACAATCTCTATTTGACTGTACACTAGGAATCCTGAGACACACACCCGGTTCTGAGTTTTGATGTCATGCTCAAAAATCCGATTCCCTCTGCTTTGCGTAAGCAATGACCTGGGAATGTTGTACGTGAGTCAGGACTCCTCTGTTCTGCGGTAGCATAGACCTGGAACCTCCCCGATCCACGTACGTCTAAGATTACATTGTACATACATTATTAACCCAAAAGAAGCCAATGTGCACAAGCAAAAGAGACACTCTAGTGTCCAAAACCCTTAGCCTTGTCACTGATGAGAGCATTATCAAAAATGTTTCGAATATTCAGTTGACGTTGTATATTATCCCCAAAAATCTCCGTGATCTATTCTTTCTTATCTCAACCCTGTCAGGAGCATGACGTTAGGCTTAAGGAAAGGTGTCGTGAAAAATGTTGTATGGAAACCAGGTGTACTTGATAGAATTTACAAATTATACCTAGGACTTATGTGTGTGACCTGGATAGATATTCATAATTAATAAACATTAGAAGATAAATTATGTGATAAAACTGCCTGAGTAAGCGAAAGCGGCACGAGTTTAAAGATGGGCAAAAATACCGTCAATCGCCTGAACACGCGAAGTAACTGAAGCTGAAAAAGGTTCCTCAGTCACAAACTATCTGGTATGATCCCTTTTATGCCTTCTCATTCAAAGCTCAATCTATCAAAGTGGTAGATGTTTAATTGATTTTAGTTGTAGTTTTTCTTATTTTAATTCAAATTTTTTTTTTGTTTTTTGTTTATCTTTATTACTGAGAAAGTTTATTTAGTTAATGTTAAAGTTGTCAGTCATGAAACTCTCGGGCTTGATTTCAGGGGAAGTTCTAAAATAAACGGGTTTGAAAATGTTATTTTTAAAGATTAAATTAAAAAATTGTGTTTTATGAGAATGTTGGGTTAATAGTGTAAACTTCTCAATCTTGGGGGTTGGATATGAAAGTTTTTTTACAAATTTTTGAGAGGAGATATGGACCGGTCGGTCCTATCACCACTCATTCTCTCCCTTTCTCTCTTGTCACAAACCCTAACCGCCATTACCTCCACCTCCATCGCCAGAAACCTCCATCGAACTCACCCTCAGTCACCTCTGTCGCCGCCGCCACTTTCACCTGTCGGTCGCCACCATCCGCCACCCTTTGCAGAGATCCGACACCACTAGGGTGGTCAGAATTCGACTCCTAGCACTCTCCCAGGGTTGATTTGAAGTTCTAAGTGTAAATGGCGCCTCGATTGAAGCGTGCATCCAGACCTACAAAGGATAACTTTGGGTATGTGCTTAAAACTTGTGTTTGTTGGTTGGGGCGGGTAGAATATGATTGTGTTGAAAATCGAGTGATAAAACACTCGAACATGAGTGTTTGATTAAGATGCAGGTTTGGAATGAAGAAGAAGGGGGATTTCGATCGAACCAGGGGCTTTTCGATCAAGCTGAACAGCTTTTCGATCGGCCCCTCGGTACATTTCGGTCAAGGTTCACTGATTAACTGGACCTTCTCGGTCGAAAAATAAGCTTTCCGATTGAAAGCTATTCTTTTCGATCGGAGCATAAGACTTTTCGATCAAGACCAAGACTTTTCGATCGAGACCTATATATTTCGACCAGTGCTCTCGGTAACCTACTGCTTTTCGATCAGAAGGAGGCTTTTCGATCGAAAACCCTGTTTTTCGATCGAAAAGGTACCTGATGATGTTTCAAATGGTTTTTCTCCGATTTTAAACCGTTATGCTGCCCGTTTTTCGAGAAATTCTTATGGCTAATGGATTTCTGTTTGTTTTGAATTTTATCTGTATTTGTTATTGCAGGGACTTAGAGTTTACCAAGGATCATAATACTGTTGCATATTTGCTGGATCCACCTGCCGAGTATAAAGAAAAGTATAAGTCTATGATTGAAGGATAGAAGAAATGTTGTCTGCACTATACTCTCACTGCCAATCCGGTTATTTGCAAGAGGATGCAACAGGAATTCAAGGCACAGGTGTAGTATTGACTGAAGAAAACTTTAGACAGGCTCTTAGATAGAAAGACGTTGTTGCTGATCCTATTGCATTGGAGAAAGAAGTGGTTACCAAGTGTTTGAAGGAGATGGGGTATCACACAGTGTCCCCACCCACTATGAAGGCCCTTATTCCACCCTATTGGAGGATGCTGGCTCATTATTCGCAAAAATGCGTCATTGCAAAGAAGAGTTCTACTTATCAGCTAAACCAGGTGCACACCCATGCAATGGTGTCACTGGTCAGAGGTGTTAGATTCAACTGGTCCAGGTTAATCTTTGAAGATATCAAGGCTGTGGTGACAAGGGACAAGAAGTTTGCTGCAGTCCCAAGATTTATACAGCTTGCTCTGGATTCCAGATATCCTAATCTGAGGAAGTCGGGAGATACTCATGATACAAAACCTATGGGGATTGAGGTCTTTCCAATGATAAACCCCAAGAAGAAGCTAACTGATAAAGTCCCATTTGGTAACAAATTTGGAGAATTTGCTGAGTTAGTGAGAGAGGAGGTCCCTATTCAAAGAAATGATGTTGTTGAAGAAGAACATGATGTGCCTGCCTCTCAGAAGCCCGTCACTAAACTTTCTGATTGTGATGAGTGGGAAGATTTTGATTTGGAAGATGTGTAGATTGGAGCTTTACATTTTGATGATAGTGACAATATCAATTATGATTCATATCTTGATGATGTTGAGATTGAGGAAGAAGAGACAGAGACTGTTGAGATTCCACTGACAAGAAAACGGAAAGCTACAGAGGATCCTCCCCTCGGTGCTTCTGTTACACATAATCCGACTGAAACGGTGAAGATTGCCACACAACATCTTACAGAAGCCCTAAATGACCCAAGAATGAGACGTTTAGACCCTAGAGTGCCTATTTCTACTGGCACCGGACCTAGTCAATCATCCTCATCACAACCCACTGCTCAAGACAAAGGGAAAGCTGTAGAGACAGCGGAATTCAGATTAGAAAAGGAGCTTAGAGCAGGATATAGCAGAACTAAAAGCTTAGAATACAGCTTAGAGTGAGATTATTGGTGATTTAATTGATATCCAGAAAGTGCACAACACTGAGCTGGAAAATCAGAAGAAAGTCAATAGAGAATTTTCAAGACAGATCAGAGAGTTGCATAAGTTGATAAAGCAGCTTAGCTCTGTTGATAAAAGTGGTTCAAGCAAGTCACAGTCAAAGAAAGATGATAAAGGTGATCCAGGAAGTAAGGGAAGCAGTTCTGGAGCAAGTGATTCCTCACATTCACCAGTTTTTTACTTTGGAGCCGATATCCCAGATGCATTTGCACCCGGTCCTGCATTGCCTGAACTTACAGATGAAGAAAAGGATACAAGGGATAGAGATTACATGACTGTACCTGCTTCTGAGTTTGACGGAGGTTGGGATGCTAAGACTTTTGCTTATCCTCCTGAGAGGTACCTGATTCAGCTCGGTGAACACTACCATGATAAAAGAGGAATTACTTCAGATGTCAAGTCCTGGATGTTCGATGGTGAAAAACATATGTTCGTGGTTAGAAGGAAAAGGCAGTGTCCATTGGAGTACTATAAGTGCTGGACCCAATTCTATTCCTGGACAACTGTGAATCTGACTGCTCCATAAGGCACCATTCTTCAACCCATCAAGGAATGAGTATGCAGATCACTTCTACAAGAACTTGAAGAATGTTGTGCTTAGTAAGTTCAAGAAATTTGATGATTTTCCACATAAGAATTCGTATACCAAGAAGTACAGGGATGTCTTCAAGAAGGGGACGCACAAGAAGTTTTCTAATGTGTTGTATCCACCAACAGAGAAAACAAAGTCTATGCTTCTACCAATGAGGCATCTTGAAGCTTGCTTAGATGATTTTCAGACTTGGGCTTACAGTGATTATACTGGTGAGTCGAAAATCATATGCAAATCAAAGAAAATGAGTGTAATGGAAGTTCATGACTTGCTGAGGTTTTATGAGAAGGACATACTGGTGCTGTACAAGAATCAAATTGAAAGCTCTCCAGAGACTGAACAATATGCCAAGTGCTATACTCGAGTAGTGGCAAAGATTGTTGAAGAGAAGCTGTGGTATGATCCATTTACTGTGCAGATTTCTAAGAAGTTCAGAATGTGAAAGTTGTCTAATGCTTGTTGGAACATGGTCCTGATCGTCATGTGAAGTATCGAATTCAAGACAAGACATACAAGATTGCTGAGGTCCGAACTCCCAGCGAACCTGGGGTTCGGAGGTCCGAACGTGTGGCCGAACCTGAGGTTCGGCCGGTCGTGTTTCAGCTTGTATAAATAGTTTGTCTTGTATAGAATTGAGAAGGTTCTGGGTCATAACTTTCTCTAAGTGTACTCTGTGGTCTCTGTGGTTAATACAAGTCTCTATTGTATTTACTCTCTGCATTTTACTCGTTTACATTGATTTCTATACGACTAAGTAGAAGACCTTTACGCTCAAGCAATTTCAAGTGGTATCAGAGCTTTTGGTTTGTTGTACTAGTCGGAGATCAGTGTTTTTTCTGAGTTATCGAGTTCAAATTCGCGTTTTTGACTCTAAAAGCTCATTTCTCATCTTCATTTCTCAAAATTTTCGTTCAAAACATCATGATTTAAGTTCAATATGTCTGTGTTTGCTCGTTTTCAGTTGATTGAGTGTTTACAGCTCGAGAGGTGTCGATATCAGTGAGTTTTAAATTTTTTGGATTTTCGCGATCGGCCGAACTCCAGGTTCGGCGTAACCGCTCCGCACCCCAAGTTCGGAGTAAGCTCGGTCTTAGTTCTAGTTCGGTGCGCGTTCGGAGTTCGTTCGGAGAGCGTTCGGACTTTATTTCTCGTTCGGTGAGAGTTCGGACTAGAATCGGAGAGTCTTCGGAGTTCCCGAGGTTCGGTGAGAGATCGGAGATAGTTCGGACTATGTTTCTAGGTTCGGACTAGGGTCGGAGTAGGTTCGGACGAGGTTCGGAGTGAACAGTAATCTGTTTTTCAAAAATGTCCGATTTTCAAGCGTTCGCGGCTATTCAAAACTCAGTTCAAGCAACAATGCAAACGATGATGAACTATGATAATGAAATCGGAACAAGTCAGAAAGTTCCCAAATTGCTAAAATTGGAAGATTAACATAGTTGGGTTAAGCGATTTGAAGCATATGTCGACACGAATGACATTGATATGTGGTTATCGTTTACTGATCAATATGTTTACCCTAAAGATGAAACTGGTGAACCTATTCTTCAAAGAAAAATGTCATCTGAGCAAAAGAAAGCTTATCAAGCAGAGAAAGAGGCTTATGGTACTTTAACGATGGCATTGCCTAAAGAGTTACTACATCAATTTGCTGGTAACTACACATCAAAAAGTTTATGGGATGCGTTAGAAAAGCGATGTGAAGGCAATGACCAATACAAGAAAAGTCGACAAAAGGTTTTGAAGAAAGAATTTGATAGCTTCAAGCATTATCAGAATGAAACGATTCCCAATCTGATTGCACGATTTGCTCATTTGATGAGTGAAATGCGTTTGGTGAATCTTACTAAAGAAGAAGCTGATATGAAAGAAAAGATTTTGGAAGCTCTACCTGAAAAGTGGGAGAATTATGTGATGATGATTACTCATGATAAGGATTTTCAAGGATTGTCTTTCAATGATTTGGTTCAACAAATTCAGGCTAGGGATATGGAGTTAATGGTGAATAAATCACTTCCTACACAAAGTCAGAATCCTGCAGTGTATCATGGTGAAAATGATTCTACAATGAATGTTGGAAAGTCTAATATTCTTAGTTCTGCACCCCCAACAGCATTTCTGGCAGGTAAATCTGAATCTTCAAGTTATTCGTCTACTGGTTGTACTGTTTCAATTCCGAGTTCTTCGACTCATAATGCATTGTCTGCTCAAACTGTTGATGATTATAATGCATTGATGTCTGCATTGGTATCTTCATTTTTTGGTGTTATCACGGGTGCTGTGAGTAATGCTGAGTTAGCAAATGAAGATTACGATCAGATTGATTATGATCATTTGGAAGAAATGGATCTAAATTGGCAGTATGCAATGTTGGTTCGACGAACGAAGAACTTTTTCAACAGAACTGGAAAGAAGAGATTGAATCAGGAAGGTAAGATTGGTTTGGATAAATCAAAGGTGAAATGTTACAAGTGTGCAAATTATGGTCACTTTGCTCGGGAATGTCCAAGTTCTGCAGATCATAAATTGAAGACTGGTCAACATGCACATTTAGTTTATCATCCATCAAATAAAGCTGAGAAGGTTGAAATGAAATCTGCTACTTTTGCTCATGATTGGACTAATACTTTTCCACATTCAAGTGAATTTGCATGGAATGCAGATACTGAAGCTAAAAGGAATCATACTAAACCTTCAATTGCTTTGACAGTTCGTCATATTGATGATGATAGCATTTTAACAAATTCTGACTCTTATTCAAGTGTATCCATGGTTCCAGAAGAATTACCTAAAGTTTCTGAGGGTTCAAAGGTTGAAAAGTCTGAATGTTTTCAGTGTAAGAAATTTCTTCAGGAGATTGCAAGTTTTGAACAAAGTCGTCAAATTTTAACTGAAGAGATAGTAGTGTTAAAGAAAGAGTTGGAAGATTTTCAAAAGAAGTATTATGAATTGGTTCATGTTCATGAAAATGTTTTGAAGGAGAAGGAAAAGTTGGCTGAAGAGTGTGAAAAAGCAAAAGCTGAAGCTTTGGATGCAGCTCAAGATTTTGAAAATCTGTTTGAGAAAAGTTATCCGGTTCAAAAAAAGTATGAAGAAGCTACAGCTCTTATTGCTACAACTGTTGTTACGGTTGAAAAACTTCAAAACAAGATTTCCATGCTTCAAGATGAAAATACTCTTTATCGTGACAAAAATGAAGTTTTGACTAAAGATGTTGAGATTTACAAGAAAAAGAGAGAAAGTGTTCTTGAAGAATTATTTTGCTGAATGTGAGATCCGAAAGTTACAAACTTATGAATATGATGATCTCAATGCAAAGTTCATCAAGTCACAGAAAGATGTTTTTGAAGCTCAACAAAAGATCAATGATTTAAAACTGGAGATTTTGGAGTTAAAGCGGCAAGTGAAGAATTGAAATTTGTCACCAACAATGCTAAACTTCTTGTACAAGCAGGATCAGAGTTCAGATAGTTCTCAGAAGGCTGATGTTCACTTGGTTCCTCAACCAGTGGATTTAACTGAAGTTACTGCTGCTCAGGTTGATCCAAAAGATGAATTGCATGATTATTCCAAGTTTGCTACTCCACCCAAGAAGAACAAGTCTAAGTCCAAAAAGAAGGAAAAGCCTTTGGGTGAAGCTCCAAAATTTGTGTCCAAGTCTGTTTTGCTGGAAAATGAGAAGGTTTTTGATAAAGTTGCTTCGATTTCTTCATCCGCATCCGAAGAAGATAAAGTTTTGGTTGAAAAGAACAAGCTAAAGGACATTAAAGCCAAATTCACTAGTGAAGCTAAGGCGAGAGAAGCTTTGGGTTCTTCCTCAAGTACTTCAAAGGTTTCAGGCTCCAAACACAAAGGTGTGGGGTTTGTTGTGAAGGAAGAACTGATTCAAACAACGAAACCGGTGAAAGTTGCCAAGGCTCCTAAAGCAAAGACTGCAAAGAAATCACCATCTCAGAAGGAATTCACTTACTATTCTGAAAGATCGTCATCTTCAAGGAGTCCATCTCCTAGGTATGATTCCTCTGATGATTTCTTTGACAATTTTGATTCTGATCATTCATCAGGTTTTTCAAAATCAAAACAATTTTCAAATGTGTTTAGAGAAAGACTTTGTTATGTATGTCGTCAACCAGGACATCTTGCTGCTGATTGTCCGACGACTGCATATATCCACAAAACTGCCAAATATGTGGATAACAAAGGTCAAATATTTGATGAGCCATGGTCGCCAAAGATCAAATCAACTCGTAAATCGTCTTGGCCTAAACCGAGTACATCGGTTGAATCTGATTCAGGTTCTGATAAAAAATTGAAAATTTTACAAATGTGGAAACCAAAGGTTGTTTCCAAAGCCAACAATGACTATGTGGAAGACACCGGGCGACCCGACGTTGTTGAATCGGGTCGATCCCAAAGAGACTAATGATTTATTTGGTGTCAACAGGTGTTTCAAGAAGACCTTTCAGTATTTGGATAATTGTTGATTGTGAAATATCTGTTCTAATTAACTTGAATTTCAAAATCAATTTTGTTTTCAAAAAGAATTAAACTGCAAGTATTCGTGTTGGTTGATCAATTTTTCTTGGTTTTTCACTCTGTCTCATTCTGAGGGGGAGTTTGTTTTTGCAAAAATACAAAAATAGAGTCTTGTTTTTCAAATCGTAAAAATGAAAATCTATAAATAGAGTTGTCATTTTTAGGGGGAGAAATTTGAAAAAAACAAAAACATAGAAAAATGAGAAATTGTATCCTACATAATTGGGAAATGATGGTACATTGGCTAACAGTGTCTGACTCATGGATAAATTAGAGGAAAAAGCCATAAGACCATTTGATCGATGTGTAAGGTAGGCTCGGCGAATCAGAAAGTATACAAATGTGATATACACTAAATCTGATGCTTGATCTAGTGGACAACATCTTGATGCATATCTCATGATATATCAAGAAAAAGATATGTGAAAAATAAAATGAGAAGTCACTGTGTATACATGTGTTCATTTTGCAAAGATTTAAAGTTGTTTGATTTTCTTTATTTTGTCAAACGATCGGACTTTCTCTGCGTGTCCACAAGACCGACCTGATCGTTGTTCGTTTGACGTTCTGCTTTATTTTCTTTGGTGTTTCGTATAACTCATCGGACTTTCTCTGCGTGTACGGGAGTACCGACCTGATTGTTGTTGAGTTATACAATTTCAACTTGTTTTATTTTCTTTATTTTGTTAAATCCGAGGCCTTATCTGCGTATCGAAAGATCGACCTTAAGGTAGACGATTTAACGTTCTTATTTCTTTTTGCATGGAACACAGTTGACTATATCATGAATACATTCATTATGTGATTAAAATCACAAATGAAATCACAAAATGTGATAAGCAAAGCATATCTGAGTATGTCTGATAGTGTGGGGTACACTGGTCAATGCAAATCTAATAAATACCTTAACATATCCAGATGTTATGAGTATGATTGTGCCAGAGTTTAAAGTTGTACAAATTATATCTGCAATCGGCATGGCTTATGTGCTACAATAATCGAAATTGAAGTGTAGTTCAGCATGTTATGACCAATATGATCCCAAGTTGTGATCTTTCTCACAAAATACAAAAATAGTGTTTGATTTTGTAATGCATTTACATTTCTTATCAGAAAATACCAAAAAGATTTTAGGTGTGTTTTGATATAAAATTTCTAAAAGCCAAAAAGAGTTTGTTTCTGATTTGTTTTCGATTGATCAACTCGGAATACGAAATCATTTTCAAAATCAAAATATCTTGGAGTCTCGAAGAGACGTTTTGCGCCAAGATTATTTATGTTGGCAGGTGTCTAAGTGGAAAGAGAACATCACAACTTCAAGTCTTCTGAAGATTGTTGATAAAGAGAGTACACACGATGCAATATCTAGTATTCAAGATCGAACTCATCGTCAAAGAAGAGGAAGAGTTTGATTGAAGATACAAGATACAAGTTTTGTTAAGAGGAGATGATACTGCACATGCCGAGGGGGAGTTTGTTGGAACATGGTCCTGATCGTCATGTGAAGTATCGAATTCAAGACAAGACATACAAGATTGCTGAGGTCCGAACTCCCAGCGAACCTGGGGTTCGGAGGTCCGAACGTGTGGCCGAACCTGAGGTTCGGCCGGTCGTGTTTCAGCTTGTATAAATAGTTTGTCTTGTATAGAATTGAGAAGGTTCTGGGTCATAACTTTCTCTAAGTGTACTATGTGGTCTCTGTGGTTAATACAAGTCTCTATTGTATTTACTCTCTGCATTTTACTCGTTTACATTGATTTCTATACAACTAAGTAGAAGATCTTTACGCTCAAGCAATTTCAATGCTAAAGCCTAGTGGAAGATTGTAGAGCCCTTAGAAATATGAGGCTTTTGCATTAGATATTTTTGGGCTAGTTTATAATGTGATTGGGCTAAATTGTATGAGTTGTTAGTGGGTTAAATAGGTCCGGTCGTATGTAGGGTCTATGGGCCGAATTTTGTAACTTGGTTAACAAGTTTAGGTCACCACTATATAAGGAATAGGTAGATGGCATGTTTATGTTGTTGGTCTTGGTTTTTTTGCTAAAGGTGTAATCGAAACTCTCTCTCAGAGAATTTCGAATTCCTCAAGGTGTGGAGCAACCGATTTTATACAAGTGTTCTTCCATTCCGGTATGTGCTTTATTGTTTGAATCGTTATTTCATTGTTTAAGTTAATTCTTCTTGAATCACTAGTAATACCGGATTCCGCATGGTATTACTAGGCTTTGATATCGCGTGTGGGGTTAAATTGATCCATACAAGATCCATACCAATGGTTTTAATGAAGAGAGTTTTGTCAATAGCTCCTCTTTTGTAGCTATGTTTAGTTAGATAACAAGAGAGAGTCTCATACCAGGTTCTTGGTGCCTGTTTAAGACCATATAGAGCTTTTATCAGTTTACACACCTTGTTTGGATAATGTGGATCTTCAAACCCAGGTGGTTGACATACATACACTTCTTCATTCAGTAATCCATACAGAAAAGCACTTTTGACATCCATTTGGTAGACATGAAAGTTTTTGTAAGCAGCATAGGCTAAAAATATCATGATTGCTTCTAATCTTGCTACTGGTGCAAAAACTTCATCATAGTCTATTCCTACTTCTTGAGCAAAGCGTTGAACTACTAACCTTGCCTCGTTTTTACCACAATGCCCCTTTCGTCTTTCTAGTTTCTGAAAACCCATTTTGTTCCAATTGGTGGTGTGCATTCTTTGGTAGATCCACCAATTCACATACTCTTTGTTTGTTGATTTGAAGTAGTTCTTCTTGCATGGCTTTAATCCAACTGTTTTCTCTCAAATCTTCATTTTTTTCTTTGGTTGCTCCTGTGACAAGAAGCATGCATGTAAACAAATGTTTGCATTAGTTGATTTGCTTCTTGTAAGTACAAGTGCTTCTACTTCCCCTGTAACATTTTCTAGAGGATGATTTTCAAGACTCTAAAGTTATAAGAAGGTGGGAATTCATGATGATAATTAGGCTCAGAAAGGTTTAATGAAGTAAACTCAATTATAAGCACTAGTTCTGATATTTCTGGTGAAGAGGGTGATTCTTGAACATCTTGATTTTGTGAATCAACAGGCTCAATGATTGTAGATACAAGATCTGTGCGTCGTGTGAAGTATCAAGCCAAGAAAAAGATCAAGATCAAGTCAAAGAATGTTGCTAGCCAAACCTAGTCCGAATCTGAGGTTCGGATCAGACGAACTTCAGGTTCGCCTAAGGTTCGGCCAATCGCTATAAATAGATGTCGAGTCTTTGTAATTTTGGGACTGAGCGTGTGAAATCAAGTGTTAAGTGTGTGTTTGTCAAGGTGTTTTCTGTGTCTCAGTTCTGAGTGTTTACTGGTTGTAATTGATCACTTTGATTAATAAAATTTTCGGTTAATTACTTGTTTCGTATTCGAATTAGCTAGATTGAGTAGACGATCCGATGCGCATTTCCAATGATTTTTTCATGAATGTCATCAACAAGAGTAGGTGAGCTCAAACCTTCAGGTAAAGTGGAGTAGGGATGAGCACGGGTACCGTACCCGTACCTGACCGGTATCGGTCCCGGTTGGTACCGGTCCCGTTTTAAATTAAAAGTGGGTACCGATCCCGGTACCTAATCTATCGATATGGGTACCGGGTACCGGGATTTAGTTACATACCTGTTTGGTACCCGGTTAGGAAATCCCATCATGAAATTGAATTGATATTAAAGTACCCATAAACAACTCGTAATCTTCTTTGTGGTCCACAAATAGGTGCTGACACTTACCTAGTTTTGTATGTTCAACATGCTACTTCAAATCAAACTTGGTACAAATTGATAAATAAGCTTATATATAGACGTTTTTTTAGCGATGACCCTCAAATCTGGTACGTTTCTTAATCGACGTTCGTCTCTAACTCTCTGATCTGATGATTGACGCATGATGCTTCAATTATCATATATGTTTTAATGTGTTTTTATTTATTAAATAAAAAAACTATATATATTTTCGGGTACGGGTACCCAACCGGGTATTTTTTTAATTTTTCCCGGTACCGGTCCCGGTTGGTACTGGTCCCGAAAATTAACAAAATGAGGTCCCGGTCCCGGTACCGAATATGTGAGTACGGGTCTCGGTCCGGACCGGTACAGTATGGGTACCGGTACGGGTACTAGGTACCAATTGCTCATCCCTAAAGTGGAGATTGAGTTGCTACATCCATATTTGATTTTGTATTGAGGCCTGTGATTGGTTGTTCAGATCATCATTGTTTCTTGAGTTCCCAAGATTGACCGCTGGATTTTGATATGTCAACAGATGATCTTCAGCTTGTTTTTCCGATTCAATTGCAGTTTGAGTAATGGGTGTTCCATCAGCATTGAATTGAATAACATCTCGTGGAGTCAAGTTGAAACTGGTTGTTGGGGAAAAAAGGACTTGTGCTAATAGATGAAAAGAATGGAGGGTAATGCCTTTGAACCTGTCATTTGTTGCATTTTGAGGTTCTTCTGTCTGCACATTTTCACTAAGAGGCTTATCAATAATTATATTGAAAGTAGTGGTTAGTGAGTCAATATCAAATAACCATGAGGTCTCAGTTCTAAAATTGTTCTTTGATTTTTTATTAAATACCACATTTAAGGTTTCTTCAATAATCATAGAACTGGTGTTGTATACCCTGTATCCCTTAGAGACACCAGAGTATCCCACAAAATATCCATCAACAACCTTTTCAGCAAATTTTGACAGTTGCTCATTGGTTATTAGTATTGTAACGGGACAGCCAATTTTTTTAAGAAAATAAATGTTTGGTTTTTTTTCTCCAAATATCATAAGGTGTCTTGTTTTGTCCTTTTACAATCAAAATCCTGTTTTGCACATAGCATGCAGTATTTACTTCTTCTGCCCAAAAGGTTACAGGTAATTTTGATTCAGCCAACATAGATCTTGCAGCCTCAATTAAAGTTCTATTTCTTCTCTCAGTAACACCATTTTGCTGAGGAGTTCTAGCTGCATTGAATTGCCTAGTCATTCCTTTCTCTTCACAGAACGAGTTTAACACATGATTCTTAAACTCAGTACCATTGTCACTTCTTATTGTTTTGACTTTTAAATTAGTCTGATTTTCAAGCTGAGTAATTAATGCTTTTAGAATCTCTGAGGTTTCATATTTGGTTGAAAGAAAGAATACCCATGTGTATCTTGAAAAATCTTCAGTTATAACA